>CM068300.1:66123881-66209717 GCA_034768395.1 Linum lewisii
TCTCCAAATTTTGAGGCGAAACCTGGTTGGGAATATATTTTAGACATTTCACTATCATTCCTGAGAATATTACTCGTTTTGAGTATTTTCCAATTTTTCATAGGCTAACCATCACTGAAATGGCCAAAAACTGAAAAGTGCGGCATTTTGGCTTAAATACCTAGACCTTCTTCCAAATTTTAGGGAGAAACCTGGTTGGCAATATATTTCAGACATTTTACTCTCATTCCTGAGAATATTAGCCATTTTGAGTACTTTCCAATTTTTTATAGGCTAACCATCACTGAAATGGCCAAAAATCGAAAAGTGCGGCATTTTGGCTTAAATACCTAGATTTTCTCCAAATTTTGAGGCGAAACCTAGTTGGGAATATATTTTAGACATTTTACTATCATCCAGAAGAATATTAGCCATTTTGAGTTTTGCATTTCGTGATGGTTAGCCTTGAAAAATTGAAAATACTCAAAATGGTAATATTTCAGAATGATAGTAAATTCTGAAATATATTCCCAACAGTTCGCCTAAAATTTGGAGAAAATTAGGTTTAAGCCAAATCCGCACTTTTCGTTTTTGGCATTTCGTGATGGTTAGCCTTGAAAATTGAAATACTCAAAATGGCTAATATTCTCAGAATGATAGTAAAATTCTGAAATATATTCCCAACAGGTTCGCTCAAAATTGGAGAAAATTAGGTTTTAAGCAAAATCCGCACTTTCAGTTTTTGGCCATTTCGTGATGGTTAGCTTGAAAAATTGGAAAATACTCAAAATGGCTAATATTCTCAGGAATGATAGTAAAATTCTGAAATATTTTCAACAGGTTCGCTCAAATTTGGAAAATTGGTATTTAAGCCAAAATCCACTTTCAGTTTTTGGCCATTTCGGTGATGGTTAGCCTATGAAAAATTGAAAATACTCAAAATGGCTAATATTTCGGAATATAGTAAAATGTCTGAAATATATTCCAACCATTTCGCCTCAAATTTGAAAAATCTAGGTATTTAAGCCAAATCCACTTTTCAGTTTTTGGCCTTTCGGTGATGGTTAGCTATGAAAAATTGGAAATAATCAAAATGGCTAATATTTAAGATGATAGTAAAATGTCTGAAATATTCCAACAGTTTCCTCAAAATTTGGAGAAAATCTTGGATTTAACCAAATGCCGCATTTTCAGTTTTTGGCCATTGTGATGGTTAGCCTTGAAATTGAAAATACTCAAATGTAATATTCCAGGATGATGTAAATGTCGAATATTTCCCAACAGTTTCGCCTCAAATTTGGAGAAAATCTAGGTTTAAGCCAAATGCCCACTTTTCAGTTTTTGGCCATTTCGGTGATGGTTAGCCTTGAAAATTGGAAAAACTCAAAATGGCTAATATTCTCAGAGATGTAAATTCGAAATATATTCCAACAGTTCGCCTAAAATAAAAATTAGTTTTCAAAATCCCATTTTCAGTTTTGGCCATTTCGTATGTTACCTATGAAATTGGAAAATACTAAAATGGCTAATACCAGATGATAGTAAAATGTCTGAATTATTCCAACAGGTTTCGCCTAAATTGGGAAAATTAGGTTTTAAGCCAAATCCCACTTTTCGTTTTTGCCTTTCGTTGTGGTTAGCCTTGAAAAATTGGAAAATACTCAATGGCTAATATTCTAGATGATGTAAATTCTGAAATATTTCCAACAGTTCGCTCAAATTGGAGAAAATTAGGTTTTAAGCCAAATCCGACTTTCAGTTTGCATTTCGGTGATGGTTAGCCTATGAAAATTGAATCTCAAATGGCTAATATTCTCAGAATGATAGTAAAATATTGAAATATATTCCAACCAGGTTTCGCCTCAAATTTGGAAAAATCTAGGTATTTAAGCCAAATGCCCACTTTTCAGTTTTTGGCCATTTGGTGTGGTTAGCCTATGAAAAATTGAAAAAAACTCAAAATGGCTAATATTTCCGGAATATAGTAAAATGTCTGAAATATATTCCAACCACATTTCGCCTCAAATTTAGAAAATTAGGATTTAAGCCAAATTCCGCACTTTTCAGTTTTTGGCCTTTCGGTGATGGTTAGCCTATGAAAAATTGGAAAATAACTCAAAATGGCTAATATTCTCAGGAATGATAGTAAAATGTCTGAAATATATTCCCAACCAGTTTCGCCTCAAAATTTGGAGAAAATCTAGGTATTTAAGCCAAATGCCGCACTTTTAGTTTTTGGCCATTTCGGTGATGGTTAGCCTATGAAAAATTGAAAATACTCAAAATGGCTAATATTCTCAGGAATGATAGTAAAATGTCTGAAATATATTCCAACCAAGTTTCGCCTCAAAATTTTGGAGAAAATCTAGGTATTTAAGCCAAATGCCGCACTTTCAGTTTTTGGCCTTTCGGTGATGGTTAGCCTATGAAAAATTGAAAAATATCAAATGGCTAATATTTTCAGGAATGATAGTAAAATGTCTGAAATATATCCAACCAGGTTCGCTCAAAATTTGAAAATTAGTATTTAAGCAAAATGCCCATTTTCAGTTTTTGGCCATTTCGGTGATGGTTAGCCTATGAAAAATTGGAAAAAACTCAAAATGGCTAATATTCTCCTGGATGATCGTAAATTGTCTGAAATATCTTCCCAACCACGTTTCGCCTCAAATTTTGGAGAAAATCTAGGCATTTAAGCCATAATGCCGCACTTTTCAGTTTTTTGCCCTTTCGGTGATGGTTAGCCTATGAACAATTGGAAAAAACTCAGAATGGCTAATATTAGTACATTGAGCTTAGCTAAGTAGTTCGTAGTTCAATTACTCATCAAAACTAGCTCAAACTAAAAAAAACATAACATACCTATCTCATGTTTCAAAATTGTAAAACTAGCCCATATTTTCAAAATTGACAAATTCATCCGAATTTCAAAAATTGAATCTAACTCATATTTAAAAAATGGTAGACCAGCGGGTTGTGTGATTTTGAGTACCGATGGCTCAATTGAGGGTTTGCAGCGACGTGCCACCAGAGGTGGACTCATTCAGAATGATTTGGGGCATTACTTTTGCGTATTTTCTCTGAACTTCGGCACTTGCTCTATTACCGGGGTTGAGATTCGACCTGCTCTTTTTGGTTTGCGTTTAGCGGTGATCAAGGGTATCAGAAGGTTGCCCTGCATGTTGACTCTATGACGACATTACATATCTATCTAAGAGCGGACAGCTTTCAAACCATTTTGCCTCTAAGGTGCTTCAATACTGAGAGTTGCTGAGTCGTGAATGGAAAGTTGATCTTCGCCATGTCTATCATGAAGAGAATTGCATGGCGAATTATCTGGCTACTTTTGGTCATAGTCTCCCTCTTGGGAATCATAATATTGCTATTTCGGATTTTGATCCGAACCGAATCCTCTTCAATAAATACCCGTAATAGAAGTTCATAATTCCTATTAAATGCGTTATTAATTACTCATTTATTATTATATCTAAATATAAATAAAAATGTTAGTAGGTTGAAGCAAAAAAGAAAAGAAAAAACAGAGCGAAGAAATCACGAGAAAAAACAGAGGAGACGACGTTCACGATCATCGTTGTCATATATTCATTTCCATTTTCCTAATCTCAATTGGGAAAAATCTTGAAATCAATCGTTGATTACGTCCTTCTTTCTTCACTGCGAAATCTCAGATTCCCAATATTGGATTTGTCCCCAATTGTTAGCTTAAACAGGGATTTCAGATACAATTTTACCCCTGTTCGATAAGAAAGGTGAAATTCTCGAGCCTGGAGTGTGGAGGAGCTGCCATTGTATCCAGATTCGAGAGTGGATATTAGAAATCAATATAAAGATTGGGGTTTTCATGTGGAATAATGGTTCTGTGCTTATGGGTTTGTGAATTGAAGACATTGTTGAAGGAGAGGGGTTTCTGGTGCTCAAATGGGTATTGGTTCTTCTTCCACAAAAGTGAAGCTCCTTGAATGGCTGATTCTCAGAGAGTTGGTCTTGGCGAGAGAGACATCGACCAGGTTTCTCAGTTTTTGCTTACTGCTTATTACAATGGCGTTTTTAGTTTTTTTTTTTTTACAATGGACCTCCATTTCAGGCCATTACAGCACTTAAGAAAGGATCGTATCTGCTCAAATATGGCCGCAGGGGAAAACCTAAATTCTGCCCCTTTCAGCTTTCAAGTGTAAGTTGCTCTTCTGCTATACCTAGCTAGCATTTTGATTGATTAAACTCTGCTACAGTGTATGAGAATAGAAAGACAGTATAACAACTTGAACTCAATCCCTTATTTCAATTTGGTATTGCTTCAGGATGAGTCTACATTGATATGGTACTCAGGGAAAGACGAGAAGCAACTTAAACTCAATGTAGTTACCAAGATCATTCCAGGACAGCGAACAGTAAGTTCCTCCAGACCCGAATTCGTATAGGAGTGTGGAGATAATGTTATGATGTGCACTGCATTGTTGCTCCAGGCTATATTTCAACGATATCCTCGTCCGGAGAAGGAGTATCAGTCGTTTTCGCTCATATATGGTGACAGGTCTTTAGATTTGGTAAATGGTGTTCTCTCTGAATGTGTTTCGAGAACGAGCTAGGAATAAGGATGAAACAGATGGTAACTTGATGAGGTCTGGTCTTATTTTACAGATATGTAAAGACAAGGATGAAGCAGATGTCTGGTTTGTTGGTCTTAAGGCTTTGATCACTCATGGAACTTACAATAGGAAATGGAGGATCGACACGAGAAGTGAGCACTCAGAGAGTGTGTATTCGCATACTCGAAGAAGCTCTCCATCCGTTACACCATTCGTCCGTAGCCATCTTCTGTTTCTAATCAATCAATTGTCCGTCATCAGCTAATTTCGGTAAACTCTATGATCTGTGTTCTGAATATTGATGTTTCTTGCTTGTAACAGGACCTAGAGCCTATACAAGGTCAAGATCAGTCCTTGGAGTTGGAGGGTAATCCGCCAAACAGAATAAGCAAGGCATTCTCCGATATCGTATCGTATACTGCTTCGATCAACCGTCCAGATTCTTCCTTCGGTTCAGTTGGATATGTTGATAACCCCAGTGGCCGTAGCTCAACTACTGAGACGTTTCGGGTCAGTTTATCCAGTGCAGTAAGCTCGTCGAGCCAGGGCTCGTGTCACGACGATTTTGATGCTCTAGGTGATGTGTTCATATGGGGAGAAGGCAGTGGTGATGGAGCATTAGGTGGTGGTAGTGGAGTTGGGAATCAATCAACCGGTTCGAAACTCGATGCCTTGCTTCCCAAGTCATTGGAGTCGACCGTTGTTCTTGATGTGTGTCGGATCGCCTGTGGTAGCAACCACGCCGCGTTGGTCACGCGACAAGGAGAGATCTTCACGTGGGGGGAAGGGCTAGGCGGTAGGCTAGGGCACGGCAAAGAAGTGAATGTCCCGTACCCGAAGCTGGTAGATAGTGTTGAGCGGTATGAATGTAGATGTAATAGCTTGCGGAGTGTACCACACTTGTGCGGTAACAATGTCTGGGGATCTCTACACATGGGGTGATGGAGCTCATGGAAGTGAAGTCAGCCACTGGATCCCGAAACGGGTTACTCGTAACATTGACGGGATACACGTTTCAAACGTCTCCTGTGGACCGTGGCATACAGCTGCAGTGACGAGCAACGGGCAGCTGTTTACGTTCGGAGATGGAACTTTCGGGATGTTGGGGCATGGGGATCGTAGCAGCACGATCGTGCCTCGAGAGGTGGAGTCGTTGAGAGGGTTGAGGACAAAACGAGTAGCATGTGGCTTGTGGCACACGGCAGCAGTTGCTGAAGAGGTGAGTGAGCCTATGAATGCAGAAATAGTCTCCTTTGGGAAACTTTTCACTTGGGGTAGTGGTAATGAGGGATGCCTTGGACATGGCGACGAAGAATCGAAACTTGTTCCTCGGCAAGTAGTTGCTGTAGGCCATGAAAATGTGTGTCAAGTAGCTTGTGGACATAACTTTACAGTTGTTTTGACAGCATCAGGACAAGTTTACACGATGGGGAGCGCCGATTTCGGACAGCTTGGATATCCGAAAGCGGTAAACAGAAATGCACCGAATCTCGTGAAAGGTAAACTGTCAGACTGCATTGTTGAAGATGTGGCTTGTGGTTCGTATCATGTTGCAGCTTTGACATCGAAATCAGAGGTGTACACTTGGGGGAAAGGATCAAATGGACAGTTGGGACATGGAGACAAAGAAAACAGGAGCATGCCTAAACTAGTCGATTTCTTGCGGAGCAAGCAAGTGAGGAATGTAGCGTGTGGATCGAATTTCACCGCTATAGTGTGTCTCCACAAATGGGTAGGCAGTGCTGATCATTCACTATGCACGGCTTGTCGAAACCAATTTGGGTTTCGAAGAAAGCGTCACAACTGCTACAACTGCGGTCTGGTCTTCTGCAAAACTTGCAGCACAAGGAAGTCCCTGAAGGCGTCTCTGGCACCGAGCACGAGCAAGCCATATCGTGTCTGTGACGATTGTTACTACAAGCTGAAGAAAGTTCTGGACTTGCGGATTAATCTTCCTCAAGCTAGAACTTCAAGCTGCAACCCCATTAGAAGCCTTGATTTTGCAGATAGAGAGACATTGCTCCCCAGGTTGTTGTCACAGTACTCTCGACTCTCGGCTCCCGACACGATTCGCGATTCGTGGCCTCAATCGCAGCGTCATAGTAAAAGAAGTGGGTTTCATAACAACCAGGTATTTCCTAGCGTGACAGGGAACTTTCAGTCTGTTGGATGGGGTCTCCTTAAAGGGCCTACCGTTACTCGAGGAGGCTTACGAAATCCCTCGCCAAGGCACTCACAATCTTCGAGTATCAGTATGAGATTATCCGGTTGTCTGGATGACACAAGGAGCATGAATGGATGGACTTCTTCAGAAGAGATCCAAAGTTTAAGGGTGCAGGTATAGTATTGTGGTTACTTGTTTGTCAAGGCAATGACTTCAACACAAACATGAACATACTATTTGACGCATGAAAATCTGTTCCATTAGGTAGAAGATCTTATATCTAGAAACCAACGTCTCGAAGCCGAACTCGAAAGGAAATCGAAGCAGCTAAAGCAAGTTACTTCACTGGCTTCTGATGAGGCTGAGAAGTGCAGATCAGCCAAGGAAGCCATCAAGTCCCTTACTTCTCAGGCAAGTTTTCTTAACATTCAAATTTAACATCAAAATCAAAACTGTTGGACTAGTTTCATTCTTACATAAGGATCTGTCTTTGATTTTTGTTGGTTAAACAGTTGAAAGAGATGGCTGAAAGATCCCCTCGTGAGGAACACGGTAGCTCGAGCCAGAATTCGGATTCTTCTTCGTCCAAGAACGAACAACCATCACCGAGTACTAGTGCTGCAAGCCATCCAGTAAGCGAACTGTCTCGAGAAATCGAACCGAATGGCAACCACATGCTGCTGACATATGGACCCAAGAACCAATTCGAGAAGCCACAAGTAGTTGTACAGGCTGAACCTGGTGTGTTCATCACTCTGTCGTCGTTACCAGCTGGTGGCAATGAGCTCAAACGAGTTCGTTTCAGGTTCGTAATCTCGAATCTTAGTTTTCTTCATCTCTTCTGCCTCCCTTACCCACCTTAAAATCTCGAATTTTCGTCCTTTTGCCCTTTTTACAGTCGGAAGTACTTCTCAGAAGAAGAAGCTGAGAGGTGGTGGGGAGAGAAAGGAGCCAAGTTCTGTGAACGTTACAACATACTGCAGACCGACTGACAAATCGCCATTGGAGAAAGCTTCATCCTTTATTGTAAAACTGTACATTTTGCTTCTTACCCACTTCAGGATTAGGTCATTTTGATAGATCCAATTTCTCTATTTTCTTAAAACTCTTCTGTGAAGTAAATACAGATACAACAAGGTTCATTCTTTATTAGCACATTCCTCATACAGAAATTGCAGACAGACAGAACTAAGGGATAAATCCCAGGAAAATGGCTAATAGGGTTCGATGTCAAGACACCATTGCATCCCAACTAAACATGAAGGACACGTAAACCCGATCAAAACCCAAATGTAGGAAAGGGGAAACAATAACATCCTAGTATCGATAATCATCATCGAAGATGGTGTAGTTGTTACTCATGTAACTCTTGTTAACCATGTAACCGTCGCTCCTCCTGCTATTGCTTCTTTCCTCTCTGTGACCATGACTCTGCTTGTTGACAATCATCCTTTCGAAAGCTTCAGTACCGTGTTCTTCCATGTACCTCTCAGCAGCGGTCAAGACATCATCGGGCTGCCTGAAGATGTTCGTCTTTCTGGGGACATACCAGATCGTGCTATTCGCAACTACAGACTGAGGGTTCATGTAGAATGGCCTAATGAAGTGTTTGTAGACATGAGCTGCACCATTGAAATGAGGCAACACTAGCCAGCAGCTCAGTATCAGCTTTGCGTACGGCCACACTGGAATGCTGTCACATGACCATAAACATTAGAGAGTTTAAAATCACATAAACGACATTGAACCGGTATATTGTTACCATTCGAGGATCTTGGCGAAAGTTAGCTCGAAGAGGGTGATCATGGAGTAAAGCACCCAGTAGGTGAGCCATTGTTGGTCATCGGATCTCGACTTGGTCTCTATAGCACGTATCGAGGCATACCTGCATTAACATAATCTCTTTCACCACATAAACATCAATGATTCAAACTCTTGAAAACAGAGAGAACAAACTTACAATGGATACAGAAGGGTAACCAGAGGCCTGCAATGAATGGCCACCAAATTAAGAACTCAAAAAGCAGCAACAAACAATGAAAGGGATGAGAATGAAGAAAGATGAAGATATGCATACAGGGCAAGAACGTCGAAGTTCTTAGCTACAACTTGAATGAAGTTTCCAGAGCCATTAGCCATTGTTGGAGCTAGAGCTTAGCTTCAGAGTAATGAGTAATGAGGAAGGCACAAGGTTAGGTAACAAAGGGTCAAAAAGATGTACATGTACTGAATGATGCAGGTAGGGTAAAAGAGAGCCAATTTTTTCTTCTTCGTATGAACACCTTTTCATATTTGGGCACGGTATTCGAGGCACCGAATTCTGGACCTTTTCAGGGTCTCGATGCGCGAAATATGGAAGGCCCATTAAAAACTCAGTGATTGGCCCATAATTTTAAGCTGAGCCCAAATATGTAGGCCTGTTGAAGAGAGAATAAGAAAATAAAGAGAAAAACATATATTTAAAGAAAAAACATAAGTGGACCCCTTATCTAAATAATCGACGATGGAGTTGAGTGTAACTAGGCATATGTATAAAGTAACACAAAGAAATAAGCCCAATTCGAGTTCAGCATCTTCGGTAGCAGTAGTTGTAGGGAGCTTCTTTCATTCTTCAGACCTCTCGACAACATTACATGTTAGCTTAGTTGGTGGAGCTTTGATTGTTGGTCGGATTACCTTGACCTCTATGATGGTATTACCTCACAAGACGTGTAAAGGATAATAAGGCAAGGGGTGTAAGCAATGACAGCTAGAAAAACATAGAAATATCGGGAATGACATCTTAGATGCGATGCATGAAACTTATAAGGTAGGAAACACAATATTCAATGTTCTTATTCAACGGTGTTACATTTTTCTTTAATAAAATCTCTATATCAACATCAGGTCATCATGTGTCATCGTGTAATTGACGATGTCTCTCGTAATCTAAATGAGTCATGGATCTATAATCGACATTAGAATGAAGGTGAGAAATTTGGATATAGGGCCACATGTACTTTTGTTGTTATTATATAGTCATCACGGGACGTTTGGACGTTGCCAAATAAGATTATCAGTTTACTTCCAAATAAAATGGTTTGCAAATATTTGACTTTTGAAGGTACGTATTTTTGTAGTTTTCCTAATTTCTGACGTGTCTTCTCTTACATTACAAGTACGGTAATTTGTATTCTATATACATTATGACCCTAGAATCATGAATTTGGATTTTCTTAAGTGTTTTGATGGGAAATTCACTAATGCATAATCACGTTTATAATAACTTACCGTCAACAATGTTAGTAAGAAATGTTTACATGGTTTGACGGTTTATTTTTTTCTTATGAATGGTGAATTTCATTGCAAAATAATGCTATCCAAGAAGTCTCATATACAGACCGAACCTTTCACCTCTAAAATGGCGAGAACAGAGACAAACCCAAAAAACTGCCGACCTCAAAAACGAAACCAGGGAAGAAACGGTACCCAACAAAAAATGCCCTGAAACCTTCCTAGGCCCACCCCAAAAGACCCAGCTCCTAACCCTCCTCAACCCGGGTCGTGATCACCATGCCACAATGAGAGCTACACCCGACATTCATCGGCTTGTTATAAAGCTGTTAATTGTAAATTAGTGAAGATATATAGGTAGTACAACGTCATCTATGTATCACACTTATTCCATTTTGGAAATAGCTCGACAATGTGTCATGAAAGATAAATTATCATCAATTCTTGTCCACAAAATTACAAAACCCGTTTGAATCACGCAATGAAAACACAAACAAACATTCAAACAAGGATCCCTCAACATTCAACATATACAAACAAATTAAACAAGAAATCAAAAGCCAACCCATTTAAGGAAACGATTCCTCCTCACTAGCTAGCTCGTACCAAATTGGCCATATTAAGCCCCCATAACGTTACAACTAAAAAATCATGTGTACACATTATAGTATATAGTTTTTTGAAAACAAAAGGGGGGAAAGAGAAAGTGATATTTGAATATAAAATGCAACAGCCAAATGTGGGTACTGACATTTGCATTTATGTAATTAAAAACTGTACGTACGTTACGACTCTTTCTCATTACCCAAATCTGAGCTATACAGGGCACACCATATTTGCAGTCAAGAAAGAGTAAGAAATTGCATTTTGGCCACCTCTATTTTGCCAACTTAACAAATAGCCCCTTATACTATAAATTGATCTCTTTACCCCCTCCTACTTGGACCAATGTTATGAAGACGGAAGTTGAAACGGAAGGACCCAAACGGCAAACTAGTCAAAGTAAGAGGGGGTAAAAAGAGTGATTTATAGTATATAGGGACTATCTGTTAAGTTGGCAAAGTACAGGGCTCAAAATGCTATTTTTCCTTTAATAATTTTGATAAGAAATTGAGTTACAAAGTAATCATGAAACTTTAAATGTTACGAACTAGTCCTAAAACTTTGAATCGTATTATGATCCAATATTGTAGTCGATGGCAGCACCATTTTCCTGCCATGATTTGTCATGTCACCACTGATTATTACGTCATAAAAATATGATAAAAATTAAAAATGTAATTGAAGTCAATTCAAATCTTACTCTAAATCAATCTAACTCTGGTTTTGGCACCAAATCAAACCAACAATACAAATTTTTATTATATTTTATATGACGTGGCAAAATGGCCATGAAATGCTACTACCGACAATTACAAAACTAAATCATAACACAATTTAACGTTTCAACTCGTCTGCAATATTTTGAAATTTGAGGATGTATTAAGTATTTTAGTTTAAATTATTTGGGTGGTTGGGCCATGCATTTTTTTCTGATACATTTCTTATATTTATGTACATGTCTACACACAGCCTAGCTAGCTTGCCCCACTCATCATGCAGTTGAATCCTCTCTTTCTTACACCTATTTTCGTACACTCTACATATTCTCTCTGTAAAAAAAAACTTGCATATTCTCTACTTCACTAGTGCTATCATCAAGGATGCAAGATGTTGAATTCCAACGACCATTTTGTTATATAAGCTAGTTATGAATCTCATCTCTGAATAACTCGGAAAAATAAACTGGTTTTTCAAATGTTTATGAGAGCTTTTGACCGAGAAATTCTAGCATCAAATCGTATTATAAGCACAATATCATCACACCACAAATGGCTTGATACACCTAACCCACTGCATGGAGTTCTAGTTTGACATTGTATATGAACCTGTTAGCTGAGAAGTCTCTGAACGGATCCTAAATAATAGCCTCCGTTACACATGTCTATATAATATGTCACGAGATTAAGAAGGCCACAACCATCTGTTATATAAGCTAATTATGAACAACATCTCTCAATAACTCACACAAATGAACTAGTTCCCCGCATGGTATGAGAGCCTTTTTGACTGTGAAAGCCCAATTTCACATTGCAAATGGCATGATATGATGCACTGGTGAAAACTTCAAACCCGCTAGCTAAGTAGAGTCTTAGTTTGACATTACTATATAGGAATTTGTAACTGCTCATAAGTCTCTGTTTTCGAATCTTGATAATCTTTGATAGACATGTCTAGTTATCTCTCCCGAGCAAGATTCGAGTTATTGAGAGGAAATTCAAAACCGTTCTAGAAGAGATACACTATGGCAATTGGGGACAAACTTAGTTCATTGTGTGTATATATGCATGAAAGAGCAAAGAGTAGGAAAATAGTAACAGTGTACGTTTTCCCATTGACAGAGAGAGCATGGTGGAAAAGGAGTAAAATAGTAAAGACACTACATTTATACTACCTTCTTCTTTCGTGTAGACATATCCATGAGATGATCCATCACATTCCTCATCACTCCCCCTTCATAAAGGGTCCCCTCCCTTCTCTTTGAACATCTATCATTACATCCGAATCTTGGACCGATTGATACATATCATATGATACGTAGTACCAATGTGCTTGACTTGCTAGAGCATTGATCATATATATTCTTACACGTACGATCGTCTACAATGAATCCATGTAGCAGTTGAATGGAGATTCATACTTGAAATCTTGCACGATCTAATCGTGCCTTCTTAATCTAGCTAGTTAATTGGTTATTCAGTTAGGTTAATACATACAACTGAACATAATGAAGTAAAATTCCACTTATATAATCAGACATTATCGCAAAAATTACCAACTTAATCATATATGATAGTACCAATGTGATTGACTTGCTAGAGCAGTGATCATATATATTCTTACACGATCATCTACAATGAATCCCTGTAGCAGTTAATAGAGATTCATACTCGAAATCTTGTACGATCTAATCGTGCCTTCTCAATCTAGGTTAATACATACAACTGAACACAATGAAGTAAAATTCCACTTATATAATTAGACATTATTGCCAAAATTACCAACTTAATCATATATGATATAAAGAAGGGCATTTTCAGAATTTAATTAATTATATACATACTGATTATGATAATATTAATATTAATATAGATAAATACGTAATAAAACAAATAAAAAGCAAACCATAAACAAAATTCAAAACGCACCATAATTAATTTATTTATTATCATCCCGCTCTTCTCCTCCTCCGTGGTTACGACTCGAATCAGTACTCCCTCCGGACAATGAGTTTCCGGCGATCATCATCGGCCGGTAGCCTGCGTTCAATGTAGCTAGAACTCCTAAGTTGGTGTGATCAACTACTCCTCCACCGCCGCCGCCGAATGACGATCCAAGGTGTTGCCCTCCTCCTCCGCCGCCGGCGAAGTTCATTAAATGTAGTCCTCGGTACATACTAGCGGCGGCATTACCGCCGCCGAAGGAAGACGGGTAGGTGGTGGGCGGGTCGCCCGACCCGCCCATCATCCAGAACGTGGCGGGAACCGTGCTACTACTGCCGCCGTGGCTGGCCGGGATGACACCGGCGCTGCTTGACTGCAGCAAGTAGTTGAAGCTCCCCGCCGCAGCCGCCGCCATCATCATCTGGTGGTGGTGCTGCTGATGAGAGGAGAACAAGTCCTGCTCCCGCTCCCGTTCCCGCTCATGGTTTTTCCCGTCCTCGCCGCCGTCGCTTTTCGTCGGCGGCGACGAACGATCCTCTTCCCTACTTCCTCCGCCTCCCCGCCGTGAAACTCCTGCTTAGTAGGGACGCCGTGGAGGAACAGAGGACCAGAACCAACGTCGTTGGGAGTAAACCCGAGTGAACTCGCGAAAGGGACGACGCCGCCGCCCGCGGCGGCGAAGTAGGAGGCGGTGTGGCGGTGGTGGGAAGCGGAGACGGTGGATCCGGAGCTACGGAGAGAAATATTGAGAGAAGTAAAGTTTGCAGGGATGGTCCCCGTTCCAGTGGCGGCGATGACGGCCGGCTCAGCTTGCTGAAGAAGCCACTCGATGGTCTCGCCGTCGGATTTGTGGCCTAGCTCACGAGTCAGCTGGAAGACCCTGGCGGCGCAGGTGGCCGGCATACGGATCCGCCGCCCCCGTCCTTCAACCTTGGTGTGGCGGTCCTTGGTGGACGTCCGCTTCGGCGGGGGCTTTTTGTTGACCGTGACAATAGGTTGCTGCTGCTGCTGGTTGTCGTCGGCGGAGGAGGAAGACGGTGGCGGCGGTTGGTTATGGAGTTGGAAGAATTGTGAGTTGGAATTAGAGGGTTTGTTGTTGTTGTTTTTTTCAAGGAGTTGAAGAGGGAAATTGATCATTTGTTGTTGTTGTTGTTGCCTATTGTTCATCTCATTTTCTGGTTCCATCATCTCTTGTGGGGAAAGTTTTGTGGTGGGGAGTGGAGGTCTGTTTATTATAATCAATTTCATTTTATATATTTATCTATAAAATTTTTATATATATTCTTACTTTCTAGTTTTTATTAGTTTTCTCCATGTATATAGTATTTAGAGACGAATAATAAATGAATTAGAATCGATGATTGTAGACTTTACGAGATTTTCAAGTCACAGGAATAAAAAAAAATTACATGAAATTTTGTCATTTTAAAACGAGAGACCCTTAGTGATGACTTAGGTTGACCCACTTTTAATTTCGCTATTGGAGACGAAACATATCCACATCGGAAAATAGAAGGGGTAGTATGCATGCACTTGATTAGGTGATCAATAAGATTATAAAGTTTAAGCACCAATTAGCGTTGAAGCTCATGGAATCCTTGCGGCAGTTCAGCTGACGTCAACTGTACCATAGACGTGTATCATTCTTACCGATAGCTAGATTCTCGAACATGGGTTGTAAGAGGGACCTGAGTGTTGGCCGTGAGAAGAAACAAGTACTCTTGCTCATATTTAGCAGCAACTACAGGCCAACCCAAGGATCTCCATTCAGTTCTTTAACAGAGAGGAGGTTCGCGAAACTTGCTAGGCATAATCTTTTACCTATTGATTGGTTAGGTTCATTGTAATTGATAGGTTTTTCGTTTTTTGGTTCTGTTTTGTTGATCCTTTGGATGTATGTGTCTTGACATTCACACTCTTTTGTCGGTGCTCAGTTGATCAGTAATATGAATCATCACTTTGTTATAAAAAAAAAGGTATGCACTTCATAAGTATGAAATAAAGTTATCTTTAGAATTTGTTTATAGTATGAGAAAGTTTAGTAATATATCTGATAATGAACGAACATATATATGTGTATATGTCTACGCATGGTATACATGACAACATGACTCATGTGCATCTTTGTATGAAACGAAGAATCTTAGTGTCTAATTAGTATGTTCCGCATAATGAATCTGTATAATCTTTATTTTTTTAATACCGAGACAGCTCTGTTAAGAGATAGCAAGATAGAAAATAGTCTATTAACTAAAATCTATCTAGTTAGGGAGTGAAGACTACCACAATACCTCTAGAAGATATTGATCTAAGAGTCTACCAGTCAGAAGTGCAACTAAATGAACGGTTCAACGTACTGAACGACGAACTGTCTGGAGACGAAAGGAGATGTATATCATGTAACCAATGTTTGTTTAACCCATCGGAATAAACAGATTGAATACACATATTCAAATGAACCCTAATTTCTTCTTCTTCTTTTGGTATCTTGTGTAGATATAATTAAAATGTGATGATCTGTAAAATTTGTGGCCATTAGAAATAGAATTGATGACTTTTCTGGTGGCCAAGTGGGGAGGCTCTGTCTTTTTCTATTTGTAATTTATATTAATTAATTTTTTTTTAAATAAAGGGATATAATATAAGAGATATTACATAATTTCCTATCTGTAGTTTTGTTGGGTATTGATGATTATTGTCTTCTTCCTTAGAGATTGGAGCTGGCATTTTTCTGTATATATATGAGTTGTTGTGTATGCTTTCTTTCTGTTTTCAATAAGGAATAGTATTAGCTCTAGCTAGAGGGTATAATATTTGGGTAATAAGCTTGTAAAAGTTTAACCAACAATTCCAATTTAGTACTAGACACTAGTACTAGTGTGTGTGACATGATATGAAATGATCAAAAACTATAATTACCCACTAAGGAATTCACATGATTGATTGTCAATCAAATTCTTCTTTAGATTCCTTAGGTTGGTTGAATTTCCTAGCAAATCGGGGTCAAGTTTGATTTGAATGGATAATTGTGAACTGTAGGTCATCTGGAGCTGTTATTTTAGAAAGTGGTTTTGATTTTCGAGCTGTTAAGTTAAGTGAGGATTAAACTTGGGGTCGTTTGGTATAGGAGATTGAGAATTAGGAGAAATATGAAAATAGGTGAATGGTGGAAAGGTGTTTGTTAAAAGTTGGAGGATGTTAAATTACATTGTTTGATATGTATATTTGGTAAAGAAAATAGGAGGGGAAGACAGTGGGTCCCATTATTCTATTTGGGGGAAGTCAGAATTTCTGATAAAAGTAGAAATTGTCAGAATACACATTCTGGAGACAATAAGAAACTCTGTGTATCTGAAATACAAAACCCCAGTTCCATTAGACAGTAAACAAACAAGGATATCTCAGAATACAAAGTTTCCAAGAAACACATCTGAATTTCCCCTATACCAAACGATCCCTTGATAAATTGAGTTAGAATAACAAATTGTAGAGACGAAGATATACATATAGCTAGATAGGTGAAGATTCTAAACCTAACGTTAATGGAGTGACGTACAATAGAAAACACATACCAATGATATGATTGATGTGGGTGATAAATGAATAGTGTTGGGGGCATAGACATGAATTAGTTGTGGGGCTTCAACTCAGTTTGAGAGTGAATGATGAAACATTTCACGTAAGTGATAATTTTGGAAGCAATAATGGTGGTGAGCTAAGTGATTGAGTATTGCTAGTATTGTTGGTCGACATGAACCGTGTTGAGTTTATTTAAAGCGTAATTTCATTCATGAACTAAACCTTGTATTATTTTATGCAATATGGTTTTTATATGCATAATCTGACTCGCTTTGCTGTCAAAAACGAAAACTAATGGTTTGATTAAAGTGTATGGGTTCATCTTTTAAATTCTTGCTTTTATATAATTTATATGCTTCTCAAGTAATTCACTCGATCATGAAGCGTGATGCACTCTCTCGTGAAGGAGGTGCCTTGGGTACTGATATATAGTTACTTTTCTTTCGTGCAAGGTCATGATTCATTTAGTGATGAGCTAGACTTCTCTTTCTCTTTTACGTATTAACCAACGACGACATTGAACGCTTCGATCGTAAAATGGAGGTAATCATGATTAATGGACTCAAGAGTGGGTGTGGGCTTAGGGTGATGCTGGTTGGTGGTTAGTGTGCTGGATGATGAGCTTTTTGGGGTTGGGTTGGGGGTTCAGAAACCCACGTGTGGTGTTGTTGGGCGTATTCAAAACTCATCAGAAGAAACAGTGACTAAATATATAAGGCTGCAATTTTATGGGGACCCAATTCTTTTATATATCACAAACCCAAAATTAGTCTAAAGAGGAAAAGTCTAAAAAAGCTAACCACTGAAAGCAAAAAGAAAAGTTAAAGATTGATTGAGACACTCTGCCCATTTCACAATGGAATTTTATTTATTTTATTTAGGTATTAGGGTTTTCAGTTTTCATTCCAATCATTTCATTGCTTCATTCTTTCTTTTCTTTTTGGATTAATTCATTAGTTTGTTTGGTGATTACTTATTAGGGTTTCGAAAAATAATTAACTCACTAATTAGAGTTTCCGTAGGAGATAATGAATTCAGAGAAGGAAGTCTATCTAGGTTGAGAAGTTTACCAATTCTCGGCTTGAGAGACACAAAAAAAACGAGTCGATCGAGTCACATAGTTGACCGCACAATTTGCGCCCGACGGAGCACTGTTTGCATGCTACGAATCAAAGTTGTGCATATTATACGAAGATCTCCACTAAGAACTGAAAGCAAGGATTTAATGATCAACCCTTCTCGAAGTTGAAGGAACTCCAAGAAACTACATCAACACCATTTTATTCTCAAGTGAATAACAGAAACTTCACACACATCTTGCCACGGTGCGATTGTCTTGTACTCATTACTTATTTCATGTAGTAATTGGCAGTAGCAAATACTATTTGCCACACCACTATTTGCTACGGGGATGCTGAGTGTAGCAAATAGTGGTGTGGCAAATAGTATTTGCTACTGCAAATTACTACATGAAATAGTGATTGCCGTAACAAATCTCAATTATTTGCTATTGCATTTTCATGCCGTTGTAATTTTGTAGTAGTCAAAGGTAAACTTTTTTTTTTTGTAGTCGATGGTTGAATTTAAGAGTGACTATGATTGTAATTGCATAAAGTGTAGAGATGAAAGCTGTTTCCAGGAAGCAAATAATATTTGGTACGACTGTACTAGCTAGGTCCATTATTATTAATAATTATTAATATTATTAGGTCACACACAGTAGTACGTAGCTAGAAGAAGGCATGACATGTTTAATATCCCCATGTGCTATACTTCCTCAGATGTAACTCTATAAGGGAACAAACTATGTGCTCAAACCATTCTTATTCATATCATTATTACAACCTACGTACGTACGTAGGATATATATTCATGACCATGAAATACATATATACAATCACTTCCATTGCCAAATTACAAGATGCTTGGGGTCGACCATTACGCGGCACATTAACGTAAGTATTACGATGAAGCAGCAACCCGCAATAGCAAAGAGCTTGAGGTCGTTCATAGCTGAGACAGTCATGGCGGAACCAGGATTGGTATAAGGGGAGCCAAATTATAAAATGAAAATGGGTGCCACCGGCAAAAAAAAAAAAATCAAAATTGGATAGTAGTAGAAAAAAATTATTAATCTAATACTACGTAAAAATACATAATAAATTGTTTGATTATAAGTTGCTTAATTAGTAAAAAAAAATTATATGTGCCACCGGCAATTTTTTCTTCAAATTTGGATGATTTATGATCAAATATTGTAATTATTACATATTATAAGTTGATTCCGAGTAACTATTACGTAAAATTTAAGACAACATTTCACCGAAACATCGTAGTGGGGGAGCCGAACTTCAAATACCCCGGTGCCAAACTCCGAAAGTACCAAATATTACATATAATTTTACACTCGATACCGGGGGAGGGGAGCGCCGTGGCTCCCCCTAGCTCCCCCCTATCTCCGCCATTGAGACCAGTAGTGTTAGTCATAATAATGCTGTGAGTCTTCTTCTGGGAGTCACTTACAAATGCCCCGTATAGGCGATCCCTACCACCGATGATGAAGAGGAGTGGTTTGCCCGGATCATCCCAGATCCCAGATTATAAATATGACACAAATCTCATCACAAAATGACGGACTAACACTTAATTTGGCAGGAAAAATATTTTCTTGGTACGTACGTACCAAAATCTCCCTCTCATTGTCATATATGTTAGTAAACACTATTATAAGATCCATTCAGACCCCTCCCAACAACTCGAATTATTGGGATGCAAATCGTTACCGCTCACTGTATCCTTGAACTTACTGCCCCCACTTGTCTTATACCTTGCGATGAACACCCGAACGGACTGGCAACTCACTCGACTTGAGTAGGCGAAACTTATTATTTCTCTGAATTTACACGTTATGAATAATAGTAAAACCTAGTACATGCCACTTAGTTTGAGGACACCAATTATGTATATGTTTATACTTTGTACGTTTAATTAATTAATTGTTTTTTTTTAACTTTACCTCTATTGCACGTCACCGGCTATATAGCTATAAGCTATAGGCCACATTGCATAATGTTATAGTGCCCACATGAAGTACTTATATGTCACCTAAAGTGAGAGACTAAATCATGTGTCACATTCTTCTAAACAACATGACATATTGAAAGAGACTCCATAACATTATCTAGCTCATTGAGAAAGATACAAAATCATGAATAGAAAATACGAATACTGGGCAGTTTTTCTTCACGAGGAAGGTATGTCTGGAGGTGTTGTGAAGCAGGGATAATGACTGCTACTATGTTGTCATGGTACATATTACAATGAGGAACGAGATATAAGACTAACTCATTGACCAAACCAATCAAACAAGCTTTATAAGTTAGGTCCAAAACTAATATGTTGGATACTGAAAAACATGTTTTTTGATTTAATCACTCATTCTTGTCGAGACTCGAGTCGATCATATAATAGGATCAAATTTAGGTGAGGATCATGTGGGATTAATTAGGAGTGTTGGAATATTAATTGGATAAGGAAGGGCCCCAAATGTGGTTGTGTTAAATTTCTTTTCTTTTTCTTTTGTCAAACCTTAATTGATGGAAATGGACCACACCACATTGTGTATTATTTCAATTGACATGTTGCATGTTAGTTGGTCAATTTGAAGTCGGTCATCAAAGGAAAGGCCAAAGGCCAAAAGCTACCTAACTAGTGGCCAACACTATCTCAATGCAAAACTTTATGAAACATAAATACGAGATTAAAGTGGTTCACTAATGGTATGTTAGCTACTCTACGGATGGAAGAGAGATTTCTTATTATTACATGGTAGAAGAAGAGGCAGAAAGACTTGTTACAAATGCGGCAGCTAACCCGGAGCTTGACTGCAAGACCCACCCGTCGAGCAGGGACGAAAGTCGGACTTGAACCAGAGACCTCGCCCGTGAAGTAAATCATCGCACCTACGGTCCAACATTACATATAGCAGGACCAAATAAACTAACCCTAGAGCCCTACTACCACCTAACCGCTATACATCTGCTAACAGAACTATACACTAAAACACATTAAAAAATTTGTTACTATCCCAACAATCCGAGTTATTGGGATGCAAATGATTCTTGACATTGACCAATAAGAGGTCAAAGTTTCGAATCTCAGTAACTACCAATTTGTGCATATATAAAGGATTATTAAAAGCTTATGTGACCCCAAATCCGTTGCACATGTCTTATAAAAGTTATACAAATTTCAGTCTTAGAACTGTATTTTCTTCTAATGTATCAAAATGCTAAGCATGTAATCCAATAAATTAATCGAAAACTCAACGACCGTTTAACCGAATTTTGAAGTTACTTGTTTTGTGGCATGGAAGCTAGGTATATTGGTTAGGTAGTGTTGTGTTTATGTATACATTTGTTCATAAAGCTATAAGTAGCTAGCTAGTTGATCGGAAGAAATGTAACGTCGTCAGAAAGAGTTTGGTTTGTGTCGTGAGAAAATATAAATCACGTGCCATGGAAAAAATGGTTGTGCCGACGGTCGATCGAATGGATGGGTCACCATCCATTTCAGGCCAATCATGTAACCTATTTTGTCTCCACTCTATTCATTACCTCATCATATATATATATATATATGGGTAACACTTCGGTACCCTATCACACTAAAATACTGTCATATTGGTGTTTTAACTTTAGAGTTTGAGAGATTTGGTATAGTATTTAGGGGTTAGGATACAATGTTAGGAGTTTCGAGTTTATTTTTTGGGTTTATGATCTTTTAATTTGGACTTACCGTCAAATGTTAGAGTTTGGAATACGATTTAGAGTTTTGAGTCTATAATGTAGTGTTTGAGGGTTAAGATTTAGTGTTTAGGGAGTTAGCATTATAAGTAGCGCTCAGGTTTATTGCAATAGGTTTAAGACTTATTATTTGAGTTTTAAAGTATAGAAATGTGAATTTTTATGCTAGCTAGGGTACCGATACCCACGGGCACCGAAGTGTGCACCATATATATTTAATTTACATTTTATTTTATTTTTTCGGGTTCCGTTAGTAGACAATCTAAGATTCGTTCATAATTTTCTCCCAACAATTTGAGTTATTGGGATGTAACAGTTATTGACATGGTATCAGAGTCTTTGACCAACAAAATGGCAAAGTTTCAAATCCCGATAACCACCACTTTGTGTATAATGGGTTTCGTGGCTCACAATTTGTTGCGCAAGTCATATCGAAACTGTGCAAACTTCATGAAAAAATAAAAAAAACGAAGGTTAAACGGACTAACAAATCCACAACAATTCCAAGCAAAAATTCTCATCAAATAAAATTGGGCCCAATTTTGATTGGAAGCCCACAACAACAAAATTCTTCATCATGGGCAGACCTCAGCCCAACTCCCACAACAACTTGGGCCGCCCAAAAGCCCATTCAGTTGTCTGCAAAGATAAACAAACATTGATGAAGATCCTTGTCATCGGAACAAAAGGAATAGAAAATAAATAAAAATAAAATAAAAAGCAAAACCAAATCCACCGTCTTCGTTAAAACTCGCCTCGACGTTATTCCGCCACCACCGCAGAATCTCCCCTTCTCCGGCCGTCACCCTCCACCATCTTCCGCTCCGCTGCCGGTAACTGCGGTTCATTTACCCGGGTCTTAAATTTCACGGTTTCGCTCCGATCATTTCCCGTCGCCAACTATTCCAAACCCTAACTGTCTCTGCTTCTTCCTCCGTAAGGTCTTAAGGAACCCCATAGCGCTTCCGATCAACCACCTCTCTTCGATTTGCGGTTTCATCCATATGTTTTAGAAACACCGTGGTCGGAGTTGGAAGTTTATAGATTTATCATTTAACATCGTGTTCAGTTGCGTGTGTTTTGCTGTGTTCTGGTTGATTTGCTGGTTCATTTTGGACGGGGGTGGTTGGAGATCCGGCGGTGGAGAGTTTATTCTCTGGAAATAATTGAGATCGGAGAGAAATGAGTAACCAGAAGAAGAGGAATTTTCAAATAGAAGCGTTCAAGCATCGGGTGGTGGTGGATCCGAAATACGCAGATAAGACCTGGAAGGTCCTTGAACATGCTATCCATGAGATTTACAACCACAACGCTAGTGGTCTTAGCTTCGAAGAGCTTTACAGGTCTGTCTCTGTGTATGTGTTGATCTTACTAGTAAAATGATTCGCTGCTTTAGCTTTGTATCTGTGATGATTGAGTTTGAGCAATGTGTTGTTTAGGTTATCAAGTTTCAGAGCTGCACCTTCATGATTGATAGGGAAGGAAAGTGGAAATGTTTAAGGCAGTTTCGTTGCGATTCTGATCTCTTGGTTGCTTGGTGAACTTGCTTCCTTTGAGTGACTATAGATAGGGGGTTGAACATGGTATTGCATATGCAGAAGATCTTAAACACTTCCCACTGATATATCTGCTATTCTGCCTTTTATTGTATTTTCAACTTGTATCATCGTGATGCTGATCTCTTGACTGCTTTGTAAACTTGCTTCGTGCTGGTTACTTTAGATGGTGCGTTGAACTTGGTATTGCATGTGGAATTAGCAGAGGATCATCAGCACTTCTGTTTTTCATTTGCTAATTGATTATGTTGACTTGTAGATGTTTGACTTCTTGTGTTATGCTCTAGTGTTAGTGTTTCTGTTATAGTTATGCAATTGTTGAATGTTTGTTCCAGGAATGCTTACAATATGGTTCTGCACAAATTCGGCGAGAAGTTGTACTCTGGCCTGGTTTCAACCATGACTTCTCATCTAAGGGAGATATCTAAGTGTATTGAGGCCGCACAAGGAGATTCCTTTTTGGAGGAGCTGAACAGGAAGTGGAATGATCACAACAAAGCATTGCAGATGATTCGAGACATATTGATGTACATGGATAGAACTTACATTCCAAGTACTCATAAAACGCCTGTTCATGAGCTTGGCCTTAACTTGTGGAGAGATAATATTATTCACTCCAGCAAAATCCAAGCCAGGCTATTGCATACGCTTCTCGAATTGGTACACAGAGAGCGAACTGGTGAAGTCATAGACCGTGGTCTTATGAGAAACATAATCAAGATGTTGATGGATTTAGGTTCTGCAGTTTACCAGGAAGACTTTGAGAAGCATTTTCTTGATGTTTCTGCTGAGTTTTACAAGGTTGAATCTCAGAAGTTCATTGAATGTTGTGATTGTGGCGAGTATCTGAAGAAGGCAGAGAAACGTTTGAACGAAGAGATAGAGAGGGTGACGCATTACTTAGATGCCAAGAGTGAGATCAAGATAACCAATGTGGTGGAGAAGGAGATGATTGCGAACCATATGTTGAGGCTTGTCCACATGGAGAATTCGGGGTTGGTGAACATGCTTCTTGATGACAAATATGAAGATCTTGGAAGAATGTACAACCTATTCCGCCGGGTACCTAATGGTCTATTAGCAATCCGGGATGTAATGACTTCGCATCTCAGAGAAACTGGAAAGCAACTTGTTACTGATCCAGAAAGGTTGAAAGATCCGGTGGAGTTCGTGCAACGTTTGTTGGATGAAAAGGACAAGTATGATGCCATCATCAACCAGGCCTTCAGCAATGACAAGACATTCCTTAACGCTCTGACCAACTCTTTTGAATATTTCATTAATTTGAATGCCCGTTCCCCTGAATATATATCATTGTTTGTCGATGACAAATTGCGGAAGGGCCTGAAGGGGGTTAGTGAAGAGGACGTGGAGCTTATTCTCGACAAGGTGATGATGCTGTTCCGATACTTGCAGGAGAAGGATGTATTCGAAAAGTATTACAAACAGCACTTAGCCAAGAGACTTTTGTCAGGGAAAACGGTATCTGATGATGCAGAGAGAAGCCTGATAGTCAAACTCAAGACTGAATGTGGCTATCAGTTCACTTCAAAATTAGAAGGAATGTTTACAGACATGAAGACCTCTCAGGACACAATGCATGGGTTTTATGCAAGCCATCCCGAGCTTGGAGATGGACCTACACTCGTCGTCCAGGTTTTGACGACTGGGTCTTGGCCAACACAGCCGAGTGTTCACTTGCAACTTGCCTTCTGAAATGTCCGCACTGTGTGAGAAGTTCAGGTCATATTACCTCGGGACTCACACTGGCCGGAGGCTGTCATGGCAGACTAACATGGGCAATGCAGATATCAAGGCAACTTTCGGCAAGGGTCAGAAGCATGAGTTGAACGTTTCAACCTACCAAATGTGTGTTCTCATGCTGTTCAACAACGCTGAGCGCCTTACATACAAGGAGATTGAGCAGGCAACCGAGATTCCAGCCCCCGATTTGAAGAGGTGCTTACAGTCCATGGCTTGCGTGAAAGGCAAGAACGTCCTCCGGAAAGAGCCCATGAGCAAGGACATTGGCGAGGAAGATGCGTTTTTCGTCAACGACAAGTTCTCGAGTAAATTCTACAAGGTGAAGATAGGTACAGTGGTTGCACAAAAGGAGTCCGAGCCCGAGAAGCAAGAGACACGCCAAAGAGTTGAAGAGGACAGGAAGCCTCAGATCGAAGCTGCAATAGTTAGGATCATGAAATCGAGGAGGGTTTTGGACCACAACAACTTAATCAGTGAAGTTACTAAGCAACTGCAGCAACGGTTCCTGCCAAACCCTACTGAGATCAAGAAGCGGATTGAGTCACTTATCGAGCGAGACTTCTTGGAGAGGGATAACGTTGACAGAAAACTGTATCGGTACCTCGCGTAGGTTGGATTTGCAGGTTCCCTGAACCCTTTGCCTCTTGATGGTTGAAACTGTGTCAGTTCTCAAAAGTATTATGGTTTCCATCTTCCCTAATGAACATCTCTATTTCGTTTCTGTGCCTGATGTTTAGCCTACGCTCCTGCATTTTCATAGCTAGGGTTTGAAATCGATAGCTGACAATTGATAGCCAAATTTGCTTCATTCTAATGGCAATCAATCAATGTATTCTCGAACAACTCTAATTAGGGTTCATTATTCTCAAAAGAGTACACGATTCTGCTCGACGAAAGCTGTGTTATCTTGCTTGCCTTCTTCCTGAAATGGTTTTGTTGTCCACCCTGACTATTTACACTGTGATGATGCGGTTTCGTATATCAGCAAAGGTCTTGACGTCCGTTCCCCACAACCTGGCCACATTTACGACTTTCTGAGGTTAAAATTTATCACAAGCTAACCTGAAACCGTAATGAAATCATCCAGTTTCATTGTTCGAGAAATTGAAACTGGTTTATGGGTGTTTATTACTGTACCAGCAAGCCATCCCGATGGCATTAGCTCCATCCTTGTCTGCCTCGAGATCGTCTCCAATGTGCACAGCTCTACTAGGCTCCACATTGACTTCATCTTTTAACAAACACGAACCCGGAAAGTTTATCAGGATCATCGCTATGGCCAGCCGACAAAAGCAGGATGCAGCAGCATTATATTATATGCATAAATCTATACCTAGAGCAGCGTGAAATATCTTCGCATCTGGCTTCTCATATCCAACCTCAGACGAGATAATCAGAGCGTCGAACCTGACAAAACCAGAACCAACACCGTTCGTAACGTTCCTGCGATCAAAATCCATGAGCTAGTACAGCTAGACAATTACTTACAGATGCGAAATGTTCAAGTCCTTCAACAGTTTCCTTAGTCGAGTGTCGAAATTTGAAACAACAGCTACTTTCACTGTGAATTGCTACACGATTTAGGAGATTCAATAGATTTCAAGATGAACAAAGAACAAAAAGGAAGAGGCTTCTGACCTCCAGCATCTCTGAGAAGAGAAATGGTGTCAATAGCCCCAACTGGTAACCTCCAAGCATCACCATTTGCATAGTACTGCAGAAGAAGAAAAATAACCAGCAGCCATTAACGTCTGCATATTTCCTTTGTAGTAAAGCTTGTAGATTCAGATTAACAACTTATCAATTCCAAAGAACAATTACTTGATAGACTTCTTCGAAGTAATCCTGATTAGCAGAACCAGTAGCTTCAGAAACAACCAGCTTCCAAAATGGCCTCCCATCTCCCTGCAAATCACTTCACTTTATAGAAACATCAATGAACTAGAAATCAAACACCTTGAATTATAGATGTTCAACTGATTTTAACACCTGGTAACGAAGCTTATGAGGCCAAGATGGAGCAGCAAAAGATCTCCTGAAACCCAGCTTAATCTCAGCTGGACTTGCAGTTAGACCTATAACAGAAGAATTAAGTTTTGCAGACCTTGAAGAGACATTGCAAACAGAGATGAAAGCTAATAAGTTAACCGTATTTCGTGCCGATGGAAGCGTAAATTTCTTCTACAGGTTTAGCTAATTGCAGAAGGGTTCCGCCGGCGTCCAGCAGTAATGCATCGTACGCCTTACCCTCCGACGACTGTGTTAAACCTGAAACTGAGGAGACTGACTGAGAAGATGGCGACTTTGATCAGATTAAGGAATACCCAGAAGCTTAGATTAACGTTACCGATTGGCATGGAAAAGCGACGAATTTGGTTTGTGAGCTTGAAGGTCCGATGTTTTCCCAGAGATCTCAAAAGTGGGATCCCGTCGGAGCATTTCGTCAAACAAGCTTCCATCTTTTTTTCTCTGAGATAAGATCGAAAGCAAACTCCGGCGAAGTTAGTTAGACCATCTAATTTTTTCAATTTGACAGAATAGCCCAGAAATTTCTGAAAATTAACTGAATAGTCCACTGACAAATTTATCCCCAAAAATTGGAAAATTGACAGAATAGTCTGCTGACAAATCTAGCCAGAAATTCTTGAAGATTGGAGCCTTCGAGAAAACGATCGCCGACGCAGAGTCCTCTGTCGCCTGTGATAATGTAAAATCCCCGTATAATTTCCTCCCTTCCTATACTAGATCGTCGTTCAGCTGGTGACGGTGTTTCAGTGAAAGGAAAATGGTGTCGGAAATTCTCCTGATAACAAAATAACATAATGCGCCGGCGCCGATCAAGCTTATCGGCCAGGAATTTGTCGGGGAAAGGGGTGAATTTTTCTGGGTGAAAACGACGCCGTTATGGCTTTATACATGGCCAGAAAAAAGAAAGAAATCGGGTTGGGTTTTAAGGGAATTGGACTTTTAAGCCTGACCCGAATTGTAATTGGCCCATATTTTGTAGGCCCCAGGCCTGCAACTCTGGCCCAAATGAATATTACCCTTTATTTTTCTTTTGACCCGAGAGACAATTTTTTATACTTTTTAAAAAAGTTCCAGCTCCAAAGGGCTTTTAAGGGGTTTGGGCTAATTAGCGCGACCCGAATGGACTTTGGCCCAAAATATTTAGGTCCAAGCCCGCAACACCACGGTCTAATGCCAATGCCCTTGTATGGGTTTTGACCCGACCCGGGAAAAAAACCTCGACCCGGAAAGTTTCACGCGTGCTCAACACGCGCGTGCGAGTGGGCCACGCGCCCCGAAATTTCCACGCGCGCGTGCAATTACTAAAAGCGCGTGTGAACTGCGATTGGTGCTGGACCACGCGCACTACAATCTCACGCGCTGGGTTGTTGAACCGAGACTGCATGCAGAGCGCCAAGTGGCCGTAAGGGCGGGGTTGATACTCCGGTGCGTGTAGACTACGCGCCCGATAAAATCACCCAGCGTCTTTATCCGGCGGACTGGAGATTCTCTTAGCGAGGTGGATGAGCTCCGGCGACTCATACGAAAACCTTCTAGGAGTAGATCTAGCTGCTCAGTCGAAGGATCAACTTTAGGGGCGGCGGGGGAAGAAAGAAGCTAGAGAGCAGACTGGTCGGAGTTCCAGACGGAGATTCAGAGAAGGGTGGATTAAGATTTTGGGATTGATTGGCGCCATGGAATTGAACAATGGGGATCGAGATGGCGGCGGTGAGAGGCTGTAGGGTTTCGGCGGTGGTTGGTGAAACGGCGGAGATGAAGATTGTAGGGTTTTGGGATTGATTGACAAGAAGAAATTGACTTTGATCTTTATAACTTGTTGGTATTTTTTACAATTTGGTTCTTAATATATAGTTCAGAAATGAGGAAGAATCAAACTTGGAGATCAATCTTTTAGTTGGTTAGATTGAGGTCCACTGCAACTTTCATGATACAGAGAAAGCTCTTTTTTTGTTTGTATTGATTTTTCAAAAAATTGGTTGTACAGTAGAGGATTAAAACTACATTTGCGATTATTATTCTCTCTATCTAATATCTATGTATCTGCCGCTACTACTGTTCTACAGCTTACAACACTAAACAATTCCTCCACTTGGTTCTTGACAGAGTTATCTGGATGTTGTTAAGTTGGCAATCTCCAGCTTGCGAGGACAATCTTGTACCAGTTGTTAGTCTGTCAAAACTCGATGCTTCTCGTAGACTCAGTTTAGTACTCTGTAGTCACCGTCTTTAAGGGATCAAATCGGTCAAGATAATGCAAACCAGAAGCTGAAGGGAAGATAACTATGCAATATTGTGTTCTGTACTCTGGCCGTGAAATGATCTAATGCTAATGCTAGCTTCTTAATATCATTCATGACAGCAAACGGGTTTGTATAAGGTGACTGGTTGGTAAGCACTATTTGATGAAGATGCTTCTACCTGTAGAGAAAGACAATTGAGATCTGTTAACTTCTGTGGGATTTATGGCAAGAAACCACTCTGGTACTCGCCAGTGAACAATTAAATGATTGTAATGTCAATATTCTGTAAAGATCTGTAACCAGTTTCCCAGATAGGAGACTGAAGAACAATCGCATTGGAGGCAACTGCTCAATTAGCAAGGTGAGATTCAGACTACTGCAATCCAAACATATGCTAGCAGAAGGTAAAATCAAGTTCCTGTGTAATTTAAGTTGTGATTTTCTTAAGCTACAAGGCACAACATGAAGAGATAATTCAACCGTCGTTTTAGGAGCTATTGAATTCATAGATTTGAGTAGCTAAACTATCTTGATCAAGAAAGAAGGAAATAGAGTGAGTGAAAGATGAGGATCAGCTTGACCTTACTAAGCAGCAAAATGAAATATGTGCGTCAAGGACCAATTGCAGGTGGTGGTCGCAGCACCCTATGCCGGAACAACTTTGCTAGAGTTCTTCGCTCACAATCCTGCATAAAGTGAAAGAGCAAAAACTATTGAGTTCCAAGCAGGGGAGAAAGAAATATGCAATTTCTTTCAGCTTTTCAGATGAAATATGTTAATTTGAAGAATGAGTACAGGAGATGTCATCTACGTTTGTTTCTAGATCGATCGGTTAGCTCACCTCAAACATTTTGAGATGAAATGGTTTATCTGGATTGGATCTCCTGAGTTTCAAGTATGTGTATGCAAAGCTGAGCTGATCACGTGAAGTGAATCGGTCAACCTCATTGAACCACAGACATGAGAATAAATTAGACATCGGAGTGTGAGCTCGAACGATAAATGAACCTTCAGGCACATCTGAAAAGCATAAAAGCATGTTGCATCAGTAGCTAACCCTAAAGACCTTGCAAAATATCGAAATAAGGAACGATACATACAACTTGGGAGAGGAGTATTTGGGTCTGAAGGATCAAACTTGGTGAGGCCATCTGACTGGTAAAAGTAGAACTGTCTATCAATCTCACTATGGCGGTACTTGTTCAAGCGCTTGTTTTGGAGTACCTCTTCCCAGACACACTGACGATCATAGTGTTTCGAAATGGCAAACTCTGTTCTCGTTCGCCATAGAAAGCGTTCAATGATGAGCATCGGATCAACAGCAAGTCGCAACTTACTGTCAACCCAAATCGAGTAGCTGCAAAAGCAAGGTATCCAAATTGACTGAGAGAACTCGCTACAACAACGATGTACATTCGAAAAATCAAGAACATCAAAAGATTATGCTTCATCACACAAATGGAAAATAGTAAGACTGTTACCGAGAAGAAGGGAAGAGGCGATGCGACAAAAATTTTGGCACCTTCCCAGTTCTCCTCATGTCTGAATATGGCAAGTTCTTAACAACTACCAGTTTCCACAGGCCAACATATCCTCTATCATCGGGTTTAGTTCCCTCAGAAGACAGTTTCTCAAGCGTTTGAACATCCACAAACATGACAAAACAGACATTTTCCCTGGAGAATTCACTCATCTGCAACAAGAAAGACCATTCATAAATCTAGTGACAGAGCAAAGACACTAGCTTTGAAACAAAACTTACAAACAGCAAAGCGTCAAAAACCACAATGAGCACCAAAAGATGCCAAGAGGAAGCTTACATTCTTGTTAGCAGGCCTCCTCAGGAAATCAGAGCTGCCGAAAATACAGGACGAAACCGTAACTCGACATCTACTCATGAATGCCTTGTCCTTCTCATCCAAATCAAACCCAGGAGTGGTAGGAGATCCAGGAGGTCCTTCCACAAATCCACAATGAATGGTTTGATTCTTGGCATGAAAGGAATCCTCCCTTTGCTTCATGCTCTGATGGCCTCCAAATACTGGACCAGTGTAATTCATTTCCTCCCTATTCACATACCCTAACGAAAACTGCGTAAAATTCGTCACTGAATCCGGTTCTTTCACATAATCCACCGACTTCGCGAACTCAACTCGACAAGGAAAATCTGGCAAAAAAATTCAGAGGCGTGATTGGATTCGTTGCAACATTACAACAAACAGGAGGCAGGCATTCCAAAGAACCCGAACTTACGCTGCCTCCGATGCTTGGGTTTCCCGACGTAACCGGCGCCGGGGAAGGAGAAGTTTCTCCTGTCGACGGAGGAAGAAAAAGACGAGTTCCCACCGGTTTCCTCATGGACGACGGAAATCTCCATTTCCATCGTCACCTTCCTTGCAGCTTGCATATCCGAATTACCTGCAGCAACCAAATAAATAAATGTAGACCCATAAGCCATTGCATTCACAAGGCGAAAACAACAAACTTGGAGCTGAGAAATGAGAAATCTGACCAGGGAAGAGAAATCTAAGCCCAAAAAGACCGGTGAACACCAAGGAGAGAGCAGATAGCAGTAAAACCAAAACCCAATAGATAGGACGCCGGAAAAACCTGCCGATTCTCTTCCCTTTCCGGAATCGGCCCGGCGAGTTCAATCCAGTTCCGAAAGTGTTCCTCCTATCCGGCGGCAGCTCCACGTTCATCTTGTGCACCGCCATCAAACCTTATTTTTTCTCAATCGCCACCAACCAGCTCATCTACGGCGACAATACACAGAAATGGTGAAATGGGAAGAACAGAGAATAGGGTTTTACGAAGATCCAAGAGAAAACAAATCAAATTCTGGGAAAAAGTAATGATTTTTTTTTTTTGCAGAGTCAGAAAGGTGTATATAGATCGAGCTTTTCTTCAAGCAGAAATTTTCCTGGGTTCTCTTAATTTAAAGCATGAGAAGGAAAGAAAGAATCTAATAAATTAAAAATTCATTTAAAATTAATTTCGATCTTATGAACGTGGAGTTGGATTCGGATTTGACTGGCTGGCCTCAGTATTATATTTAATTATTTAGTAATTAAGTAAGGACAAGCGATAAGTATGGATTATTGATTCATAACCGGATTTTTCAGCTGTGTTTAGTTAAATTCTGTTCATTGTACTTAGTTACAACTGATTAACCATATTTATTTAGTATACAGAAAAAGTGAGTAGTATAGAATGCAATAAAAATAATATAGTGATTACTTTGAAACAAAATTAAATTTGAGTGGTAAATGAGTAAAACGAATGGTGGGCTTTTGGACCCAAATTACTTAATCAATCCACGACGCGAACAACTGAGATTTTGGGTTTAGGGAAAACTAAGCAAAGCAGCTGAAGAACAGGTGAACTAGCAAGCAGCCATGGCGACGGAGCTCGAAGAACTAATTGGGTTCCTCTCCTCACCTTCTCCACCAGTAATCTCTCAGTTTCCGTTCTTCATTCGCTTGTGTTTTTTACCCTTGTTTATCCTGTACAATATTTTAATTAGTCTGGATTTTGTATGCCTGGATTATGAATTCATACTTAATCTATCCAGCTCGATGGTGTCACTAGATATCAAAATGGATTCCTTTTCGTAGTTTCGAATGGGAAAACGATCAAGGGTTTTCTTTCTGGCTGTAATTGTTTGTGTTTAATGTTGAAAAGGTGAAGAAGGCAGCTGTTGATATTGTTCGAGACTTGACTGGGTCGGAGGATGGGTTAATGTCTCTTTCCAAACATGCAAACATGGTGCTTCCTTCACTGTCTCGGCTCTTGAGTGAGAAGAAGGTGATTGATTGATTGCTGATTGCTAATTCGTGGTTTAATTGTTATTGAAATTCTTCAACATCAGATTGAAAGGCTGCTAGGCACAACTTTCATGAGGGTGTTTAAGGTGGTGGTGATTGTTGTAATTGAGGGAAAGCTGTATTTTTTTCCAGGAGGTTTCCGAGCCAGGTGCGGAAGCACTTGTGAATCTCTCGCAGAATTCGAGTTTGGGTGGAAAAATGGTTGCTATGGGGATGATTAAAACAGCGATGGATCTGTTGTATAGGCCTGATTCGACCATTACTCGGTTGCTGGTGATGCTCTTGGTGAACCTCACTCAGTTGGATGCTGGTATTTCATCCTTGCTTCAGGTACTTTGCAGTAGCTTGTTCGAGTAATGTTTATGTTTTGGGAAAAGGCCTTCTCGACGTTTTTTCATCATGTACAAGAATTATGGACTGTTGATTTATTTCTGTGTGGTTTATATATTGTGGAAAATTTACATCTGCTTCTTAGATTGACGATGAGAAGATGCAAGGGTTGCACGTAATGAAGCTCGTGCGATCATTCTGCAGATCATCAAGTGACAATAAAGGTATAGTTCCTTAATTTAATTTTCCTCTTTTATATGATGAAGTTTGCTCTGACTTGGGATATTTTGCTTCTACCAGATGATCCATTTGACCATGTTGGTTCAATTCTTGTAAACATCTCACAGAAAGAAGCCGGGAGAAAATTGTTAATGGATCAGAAGCGAGGACTGCTGAAGCAGGTTCTCAGACAGTTCGATTCAACTAGCCCAGTGCGCAAGAAAGGGGTATGTATGTATGTATGATCTATCAGCTTTAAACATGTTTGTTTCCTTCACCAGACCTTAGCAATTTCGGCTGATTCCAACAGGTATTTGGAACGATTCATAACTGCTGTTTTGACGCTGAAAATCATCTCCAGCATTTGCTTTTAATGTCAGAGTTTCTCTGGCCAGCTCTGCTGCTACCTGTTGCTGGTAACAAGGTAACAAATCTTATATAACATCACATCTGCAGAACTCTGTTATTGGCAACTTAGGTAATAATATACGAGTTGTTCTTTCTCTTATACTTGTTGTGATTCAGATATACAGCAAAGAAGACATTTCGAAAATGCCGCCTGAACTTTCCAGTGCGCTCTCAATTGAACGCGAACCGTGGGATGATCCTGACATCCGTGTACAAGCACTGGAGGCCATTTACTTTGTTATAATGCAGGTAATATAACTAACCGACAGTTTAACGATTGCTTGCTACTATATCAGCTTTTCTTGCTGTGCATTTCAGTGTTTGTTTCTTGGATAATTGTTGTGTCAAAGTTTGGTGCTTCGTATCTCGGTGTCTGATGCTTAGTGTATTTGCATTAAACATGCCCTTACCAAGGCTTTGTTCCACCATTAGGATTGCCACCAAAGAAGACTTCTTTACTGACTTGCTTGCATTGATAGGAGACAGGCCTAAGAAGCTTTTGGTCTGTCAATGGACCGCGGATACTGCAAATTGGGTATGAAGACGAAGCAGATCCAAGAGTAATCGAAGCATACGAGCGAGCTGGCTCCTGGGTATGTCAAGTCTAATATATAGCCGGTTATGTAACGTTAGTAGGCATTCAATTCATCACGACTTATGTAACGTGTTGTGTGTGTGTGTTTTGTTTCGCAGCTGGTGCAGCAATCCATGGGAGACGATACGAACGACAATCCAAACTAGCAATGTACTCTCCGATTCATCGATCAATCGCCCACCAGCACAACCTTGCAACTTGTTCTTCATTTTTGAAATACCTTGTCTAATGTATGATGTAGAATCAGTTATTATTTCAGAAATGGAACCTTTTACTAGTAGTAGGAGACTGTATTCAGCTACAAACTCACTATCTACACTTAGTCCCGAAATATAGAGATCTAAGTCCTAAATTACACAAAAATCGGACTTGTTTTGTCGCATAGTTTGTATCTAAAGATGAGCTTTACACAATCTTGAAGAGAGACACAATGTCTGTTACAAGTTGTTCCATCTCGTGTCACGAATTAAACATGAAAGCGAATCAAGTTGCGCTCGAGCTATCCTGGATCATTCGTTTTTCGAAAGTTGGCCGAAACCCTAAACTCATTGTCATTAGGTTAAGCCCATGGGTAGCAGCAGTAAAGGCGCCAAATGGTTGCCGGGAAGATCACAGTCAAAATTCCAAGCGCGCCAAACAATGCTTTTTAAGAAAAATGGCGCATCATTCACGCCCCCGGGAATCTCTCTTCCCGCCATTGCTGCCATTTATCATCTTCTTCACCAGCTCCGCCATTTTCTCAAGTTTCCAATAATTCCTTACATTGCAACCCGAGATGGACATCTCCGAGATTGCAAAGCGGCTAGGCCTTTCAGACTCGAAGCAACTAGTCCGGAAAGCTGCCGAGATCCGCCGCCTCTGCGACGTCCAGTTCGATTCCTCCGTCATCGGAGTGGTGAGTCCTCTCGATTTTAAAGTAAAATGGGTGCTCGATTCATTGTCTCGAATAATCGTTTTAATTGGGGTTGTTCTTGGTTGAGCAGGGAGAGGTTTGCAAAGCTGTGATGTGCTTGGAGATTGCTGCCACTAGGTTTTTTTTTAATTTTTTCTACTGTGATGATGAACTGATGATTCTGTTTATGATCTTTCGTCATTTATTATGATTTTTGGTTTATTGGGTACAGGTTTCAGGTGATATTCGATCGGAAAATGGGTATGAAGTTGAGCGGAATGTCGGAGAAGGCTTATACCAGATCCTTTAACTTGCTGCAGAATAGCATTGGCGTCAAGTAGGTGAAATTATTAACTTTGATTTGGAGTTCAACTTCAAGCTGATTGAGCAATCTGGGCATTTTTTGTTTGTTTGATCCGATTGCAGGACAAAGCTTGATGTGAGAGCTTTAGCGATTCAATTCGGCTGCGTTCGAATCATTCCATATGTACAGAAGGGCTTATCATTGTAAGCTCCTCTTCTCCCTCATCATCAATCTTGAGTGTTCAAAGAACATGTTTGTGAAAATGCATAGCTGAACATTTGGATTGCAGGTACAAGGATCGGTTTCTAGCATCATTGCCAGATTCGAGACGTTCGAGTGCAGACTTCACTCGGCCAGTGTTCACTGCAGTTGCTTTCTATCTATCTGCAAAGAAGCAGAAGGTGTGTATTGACTCTTGTCATCTAATGATATATCATTGTGCCCTGCATTGTCATGTTCAACAAAGATAACGCTGCTATTGTTGCAGCTCAAGATAGACAAAGATAAGCTGATTGAAGTCTGTGGCACATCTGAATCCGAGTTCCTATCTGTAAGCACCTCAATTTCTCTTCCTATATATGCAATGCAGTAAACTAATATGGTGATTCGAACCGTAGGTTGTCACATCCATGAAAGATATATGCTTTGATGTGTTTGGTGTCACTAAGGAGAAGACTGATCCAAAGGAAGTTAAGGGCAACCGAGGTAACTAATCAACTTCGTCTTAAATGTAACTTATTTTCTTCATTGATCTCTCTGGAATCTGAAAATGAATGCTTCCAGATTTGCTTGATGTCTTGCCTGAGAAACGAACGGTGGAGGACGGCGGGTACCTATCAGACGGTGGAGCAGAGGTGTCGAGTTACAAGAAGAGGAAAAGGACTGAGAAGCAAGGCTATGAGAAGTGGAAATCTACTGTCATTGCATCCAATAAGAAGAACAACTCCAAAGGTTCCTTCTGGTTCTTCATTTCTTATCTGGGTTTTCCAAGGTCGAATTGACAGAGCTTTTACTTTTCAATTTCAGATTCTTGCAAGAAAGCAAGGCAAACAAGCCTCAATAACTTTCTCAGACAAGTTGTTCCAGATGAAAGCACCACAGCAACCACCGGACATCAATGAAGGCTCAATCTTTCATTTCAGTTTGTCCGTCAAACTTGGTGGCTTTCTGAGATGAAAACCAGAATGCCGCCACGTGTTATTGTCGGGCAATGACGTGGACCCAACATGACCAATAATAGACCGTACACTTGCTCATAATTTCCAGAGCACATGCGGCCACGTCATCTCTGCCGATATTTTACAAAATACAAATTAAAAACAAATTGCAGATATTTTCCCTCTAAACAAAGACTTTTCCGAAAGGCGAAGACTTTTCTTTTTTTTATTTTCCCCTTCGAGAACTGAGAGCTTTTTGTTTTTATTATTATTTTATATTTTAATTATCTCTTCTCTCATATTTTCCAATCGGATTGATTCCCTCTCTCACTGTATCTTCCGAATCTTCCATCTTGCTTGACCTAAAATCTCACAAATTTAATACCAAAATTCAACCCTATTAACTTATTTATTCTCTGTCAGTGGAAATTGTTCTACATCATCGCTCGTCTTGTGGCCCTTCTGATCGTCGAAAGGAGGGGTTTTTTCGAGTTTCGATTCTATCTGGGGTTTGTGATGCATGGTTGATGATTTAGGAGACATGGGTGGTTTTCAAATCTCGGATGAATTGCTGGGTACCTTTGTTCCGATTGTGGTTTACTGGGGTTATTCTGGGATATATTGTCTTCTGGGATGGCTAGAGGGTTACAGGCTGCACACGAAGCAGGACGAGGACGAGAAGAATTTGGTCTCTAAATGGACTGTCGTCAAAGGTGTCCTCTGCCAGCAAGTTGTTCAAGCTCTTGTTGCTACCCTCCTGTTCGCGGTACGTTCCAAAGAAAGATTCTTCCTTTTTCTTTCCTCCTTTAGGTATTCTGTTTCTGTATATGAACTATTCAACTGGATGGGGAAGTTTCCTCGTTTATGGCAGCTCAGCTGAATAGTTGATTGTTGCTTCTGAATGAGATTTTGTGCTTATTTCAGTTTGGGGGGAATACCTGGTCTTTGTGCTGCAGTGCTGCTTCTATGTTTTTGCTGTATGAGGGGAATTTTTAACTGTCTAAACTAAGATGGAAGTTAGCTAGTTAACTTTTATCTCGTGGTCTGTTGATTGCTTGTGGAACCAAACGAAATTGCTTGGTTCATCTAGCTTTTAGTTGTCAGGGATTTCATACTTAGTTGTTGATGCAGTAAGGGCTGAAAGGAAACTCTTTATACTGAGTAACGCTTATGGTGGGAGCTATGTTTCTGTGTCTAGGTTTCATCCACCTCAGACCTCAGTGTTTAGGTTGAGTTTGCAATTATGTTGACGGATGTTCTCTAATCAGTTACCTGATCTCTCTGTGAAAACATCTGAGTTTAGATACTGGCATTTGAAAGATCTCGTATAGGAGTATGCATTCGTAGTCAGTGTGCATTGCGAAAACGCAACTATATTAAGGGAATTGGAACATCTGAGTTTCGATAATGTCATCTAATATCTTCTGCCAGAAGTGCTAGGTTAGGTACGTGAAAACATCTGAGTTTTGATACTCATCGTAGCAAGTTATTTTTCCGTCTTAGATGAAGAACTATTCGTTTAAGTTATGAGGAGTTTGGTTTTGTCACATCATTAACTAACTAATAGGGTCTGTTGTCTATCTGAACAGCAAATTAATGCATTTTAGCGCTTCATCGTTAGTGTAGTTTTCAAGATGTTTCATGCTTTTGAACAGTATGTAATTATCATCATCTTACCTATTCTGTTGACTGAACCAAGAGGACAAAATATATGGATATTTGACTAAGTTTCGATCATGTTTCCTTTCTATGCAGGTTATGGGAGGTGATGACCAAGCTGCAATGGGTCAACGGCATTCCCTAACTGTCTTGGCTGTGCAGTTTGTTACAGCAATGGTGATCCTCGATACATGGCAGTATTTCATGCACAGGTTTATGCACCAAAACAAGTTCCTCTACAAACACATCCATTCTCAACATCATCGCCTCGTTGTTCCGTACGCGTATGGGGCTTTGTACAATCATCCGGTTGAGGGTTTACTTCTGGACACGATTGGGGGAGCCTTATCATTCCTGCTCTCTGGTATGTCTCCCAGAGCCTCCATTTTCTTCTTCTCGTTTGCAACGATAAAGACGGTGGATGACCACTGTGGGTTGTGGCTTCCTGGGAACCCTTTCCACTTGTTCTTCAAGAACAACACTGCTTATCACGACATTCACCATCAGCTCTACGGCAGCAAGTACAACTTCTCGCAGCCGTTCTTCGTAACGTGGGATAGAATCCTCGGAACCTACATGCCTTATTCACTTGAAAAGAGAAGAGAAGGGGGCTTCGAAGCTCGGCCTACTAAAGAGTTTAAGGATAATTGATTTATCCCATTTTGTCTTAGCAGAGGCATTGTTACTAGGATGTACCACCACTAATTTTTTGTCATATTTTTTATTTCTCAATGATATTGTTGCGTGCTTTCTTATCTGTTCTGGGTATTCATGCGTTTAAATATATCGAGAGAGTCGTATATCCATGTAAATTTCAATGCATGTTTCGATGGCTTCAACATATGTTGCAGCAACGTTTTCGTGACGCATTGTTGCTAGGAGTTTGATTAATGTGTTTGGATAGATTCACTGGTTGTATAAACAGAGGCATATATGATCAATGGTCTGGGTTTGTGGATGAGTTATTTATACAGCTTCCTTCGAGATGTTTCGTAATCAGATACTTATTGTGTCGATTTATTTGCTTCCACTGTTCCATACGATTATGATGTAGCAAATAATTTTGTGTAGTAGCAGGATTAAGCAATGTTAATTGTACATTTGCATGAAACAAAGCAAGATGAGGAAAGACGAATAGAACACAATTTCGAGTTAACTACAGCCCCTCTATCTTGTTGCTTCTCCTGAAGATCAACGGCACTGGCTTCTCCAGCACCGTCACATTGATATTGCTCCACACATCTGGTTTCGTTGGGAGTTCTGCAATCTTCTCTGCAATGTCCATGTCCTCTGGAAGTACTGATCCAAAGACAGTATATTCATGCTTCCATTCCGTATGATCAGCCAGGCTGATGAAGAATTCCGGCCCAGAACCAACCCATGCAACTGATCCTCTCCTCACTATCGGGCAAGCTTCTTTCCCGACTTTCTGGAATGGTGTTCCTTGTGCTTCGAGTACTCCTTGAATCAACGCGAATGGAGGCCCAAATGCAGCCTGCAAATGAACGAAATTTTCCTCAAAGATCAAGTATTTATAGACAAGATGCTGGAAAAGGCTGAAAGAGGAACTTGCATTAGCAATGTGATTCCCTTGTGAATCCCATGAACCTCCTCTGCCTTCTGCACGGTAAAACTGGCAGCCGGCACAGTGTCGCAAAGTCAGCAACTCGAGGATGTAAGCTACGGAATGCGGTGCACAGTCGGGCAAGAGCTGCAACATCAATCAACAAGAAATATGATCTAGTTTCATCTACAGTACAATGAAACTTGGAAATCAAGGCAGCTTAAGCCCTGCATATTCATCTGCAGAAAATGAGCTTACTTGAATGTGAAGGGTGCCATATTCTGTCTCCAAGCCAACAATTCCCTGAGTCAGATTAGAGCAGAAACCATTAGCAAAACCATTTTTACAGAGCTTGAAACTGAATCAAGTCATATTACCTCTCCTCTCTCGAATATGAGCCCAGAAGTCCACATTTTACTCTCCACAACTTCTTGCCTATCAGGAGCCAATGCATCCTTTTGCTTCTTCAACCAACACTGTTAATAACCATTCTTCTATCAGATTAAATCGAACAATACAACAAAGCACTCAAATTTCGATCTGACCTCGCCGAATTTGGGGCCGCAAGCATGTTCATCCCCGCAGAAGACCCACGAATCACAAAGACAAGGTCCTTGATTGCCACTGCACAAGGATTTACAAGCCTGGCAACACTCTACGGAGGAGTTGACCTTGAACTCCGATCCCCACTTCACCGCCGGCCCCCATAGCTCCAGCTTCTCAATTCCCCTGCAGCAGCCTCCGTCGTCCCCATCGCCGGCAACTCTGGCACTCGTATACTGAAATTCCGGTGTGCTGTATGGACTCAGGAACACGGAGACTAGAGTATAGACGGCGGCGAATGAGAAGAATCCCGCTGAGAGGACGATTAGGGAAGGGAATCGGGTGAATTCTTCGTCGATCGGACGGCGACCCATCTCCTAATTTGGAGAAACGGCGATTTTTTTTTGCGGATGGGAGGAATTGGGAGATGGGTCTTCCGTTGACCAAGGAATGCGGGGGAGAAGTTGAAGAAGAAGAGGATAGCAGCAGCCACAGCCACAGCCACAGCCACAGGGTCAGCCATTTGCCATTGTTTATTTGGAAAGAAATAGTCTTTTACCAGTAGTTTGCAAAGATGATTTTGGTTGGTTTCGATTCCATGGATAATTACACAATTGATCATCATACTTACTGCTATGAACCAATTCTTTCAAACTTTGCAATAAAGATTCCATCTTTGTACAAAAACAAAAGAGAAAACATAGTCCAGGGAGCCCCTCCTACTTTCAGCACATTGCTTTGCTTCAATGCTTCATCCCAACAGAAACATATGAGGAAAAACATTGAACCAAACCTTCTTTATGTCCACTTCATCATCATATGTAGTTGTCCATTCCATTATCAATGGAGAAACAAAAAACACACAACTGTTTTTGCTATGGCCTTATCCTTATTAAGGAGGACCCCCCCTCCCATCTCTACTTCATTATTATGAATGTGTCCTCTTCTTGACTTTGTGGTTAGTTTCTATCGCTCCTCGTGCCACGGTTATCTTATCTGATTTTAACACATTCTAAATTCATTTAGTGTTCTTGATGTTTAGTGGATTTTGTATGATTCAAGCTCATTGTGATCCACTCGATAGAGATCGTCCTACTCTACGCTTATCATATTTGTGAAATTTGTGGCCTATCATTTAGCTCGTCTAGGTTATGGTTATCTATCTGATTTATACAATCTAGCTAGATTCACATGGTGTTGTGGTCATTTAGATTCACATGGTGTTGCTATCGTCTTTAACTTCTCTGTGTTTCTCATGTTATGAATCGTGTGTTCTACATACCATTTATCTCGTTCATGTCATAATTATTTATGTTATGTACAAATTCTAAGTTTGCAAGTTGATGGTTCTTGTATGATTGAAGGTCACTATTATCCACGAGATATCGATGACCCAACTACTACCACCTTTTTTAATCAAGGTTTGTAGTCTTTCATTATCTTCAAATTTAATTTGGGTGGTTCATGATTTGATTGGAGGAGCATGCCTAATTAATTCTACTGGAAATGACAGAAACTCGTAATGCTATACTCGATACAACATCTTCTACTACTACACAGTAACAAGTACAAGATTTGAGAAACATACGGTCTATGTCTCTTATTTTCAAGTATCATGGATCAATCACTTAATCGAAGAAAAACATTTTCATCGATGAAATTCGAGGACGCTGATCCTCGGATGATTCGAATTAGGTGGTGAGAATGAATGAGGATGCCTGTACCTGTCATCGAATCCTGACAGCTTCCTCTCAGCTTGGACCTTAACTGTAGGCTTGGGAATGGAAAAAGAATCTGAAACCCTGAATTTTGGGGTTCCGGTTTCAGGTTTTGGCTTGTCCTTGGTTTTGTACATAGTAGCATCGTTTGCGACTCTTACCGATTCACCACTCTTGCATCCCAACAAACTTCCACCACTAGATCGCTTTCCTCGGTCTCTCAATGACGGTACTTGCCTCCTTGAACCACGTGGCTTGAGAACTTCTTGGTCGGAAACTATGGAGAAATCCGCCATGCTTGCAGTTACTACACTCCAGTCTATGCTCACTTCACTTGGAGCGTAGACTGGAGTGACGCATCCAGAGTGGACATCTGGTGTTTGACTTGCAAGAAATGGAGTCAATCTCCCAGTCACGCTCTCGATCTCGAACAAATCAAAACTTGCATCGCTCTCATTGTCAGGTTCCCCGGTGAGCTGCCTTTGATTGATACCAAAGGGCTTGGCATTGCCCTTCATATTGACAGGAAACCAAAAACATCGATCGAATTTTGTGTCAACGGAGGCTTTGGTTCACCATTTGCTGACAAGCAAGTGTCAGGAGTGGTGGGAAAGCTGAAGCAGACTTCTTTCTTCTTCTTCATCTTCTTCAGGCTGTCTAAATTCTGACAGGCTGCTTCAGGACTTGCCTTGCCTGGAATCAGATTCTGATTTCCCTGAAACTGATCTCTCCATCTGCTCCCTCCTTAACATCAACAGAATCCTTGTCACTGCAATAGCATCTGCAGGTAAGGCCATAAAGCAGGCCCCATCCCTGCCCTTTCCTGCTCGAATTTCCACGGCAGGAATTGTTCCTGAGAGACCCCTTCAGCAGCTGAGTATGGCTGTTCCAGCTTGACTCAGACTTCAAACTTGGAGTTCCAGATTTGTACTTCACATCAGCAGCATTTCTGCTGTTTTCCTTCTTGCATTGTTGTTGGCTTCTCCCAGATGAAAGGGTTATCTGTATGTCTTCATCGATCCCGCCATTGAAGTACTTCTCAGCACTGAAAACTCCAATCTCCCCTTCTTTGTCTTCTTCATCATCATCTTCTTCTTGTTTCTTATGATGGGTTTTTGGAATGTTGGACTCTCTGAGCCTGCGAACGAATGCTTCGTCTGAGCTGTCGAGGTATGAGGAGAAGGACCCCTCGCGGTTCCTGCTGCTTTCTGTTGATGCTAAAGCAGCCATACATATAGATTATGTAATCAAAGGTGAAAGGAACTAGACAAGTAGGGAGGATAAGCTTTTGTGGTTGGAGAAATAGGAAAAGAGTTGTAATATAAGTAGGCAAGTGGGAAGAAGATAAAGTTAAGCTACAGGATGATGAATTTTGGACCACTATTATTCATTTGAGAGCTACCATTACTTGCACAATAAGTTTCTTACTTATTATGTATCAGTCATTCAGTAGTATATAATGAAATTTGTCAACAAGGACAAGACATGAGAAAGATGACATTAATCTCTTATATCATAATAATGAGTTTCTTACTTGTTCATCCCTGCAATAATTTTGAAGATTGGGGGCAGACAAGACCTGCTGAAAACCAGTTGGTGGTGGGGGGGTTAAAGTTTGCAACTTTGGAAGTTAGAGATTGCTTGCTGCTGCAAATTTTCACTTGATTCGGCTCACCATAACTGTTCATGGTAGATGATGAAGTTACTGGGTTAGCTCTGCAATTTGACCGCATTAAGGCCTTAACTTAACATGAAGACAAGCATGGCTTAGTGACTATAAACAAAAAGATGAACACTTTAGGCCACTCCAACAAGGATGCATCAGAAAGGAGAAGGGAACCTGTGGAAATTTGGTAAAAAAAATTCCATTTTAACTGAAACTAGAGCATCAGAAGAGATGCCTATTGTACCTTTTGTCAATTAAATTACAACAACACAGCAGCAGCAGCGCATGCTAACAACAACAGTAAGAACCAAAAATCAATCATTTGTTGGGCATCTTCTCCCTGTGGTTGATTTCGCGCCGGGAGAAAATTCGAGCACCTGGGGCCACCGGATACAGCTAGGGACTAGGGCACGAGGTGGTGGTTTCTTTAAACATCTATATGCAGAAGCCATGTTTGGAATCTTCATTATCACTGGCTGGATGTGGAGTTACCACCTGCAACCCAGTACTGCTTGACCGCGACTAGGATTTTCTCTGGCACCAGGGGACCATCTTCATGGTCCATCATTTTGGTATCCCACCTCATTCCTCCTATTATCTTCTTCACCTTCACCAGCACATCAACTTCATCGCGAATTATAACTGCACCTTCTGGTCTCAGTATTCTGTCCATCTCTAAAAGGATGTCCTCCAGATTACACCTGCAGTAAAAAAAGGAAAGGAAGTTATCAGTAAAATACAGTGAAGAACGAAAATAGATATGGAAAGACTCTAGTTTGATCTTCACTCCACAGAACTAAGAACAAAGCTTACTTCTTGTTGTATAGACTGAAGAGACCATTGGCATGAATCAAGTCATATGACCTTGGGTAAGTAGAGAAAGCTTCACACCTGTTCATGAATCATTCAAAGAGATCATATGAATAAGCAGGATTGGACCGACATTGGCAAGCATACTGATGGATGAAGAAAAGTTACCAGTCATGATAGATTCCGGTCAATCCTCGTTCGTATATCACTCCCAAAGTACTTTTCTCAGCTATAGTCGGGGCAACGTTCATGACCCACAACTTTGGAGACTGAAGTGCAGCAGCAAATCCTCCCAATCCAGCATTCATATCCATAATGTTCCTATACCTTCCAGAGTCCAGAAGCCTATTGATTCTTTTGTAAGCTTTGACATGCTTTTTCCACTTGTTGCTGTCCTCTAGGTATTTCTCGACAGATACTCCGGGAACAGAACCACTACCAACTCTTGGTGGAACAGCATAAAGTCTTTTAGGGAAATTCTGAAGTTCTGAGCCGGTAGCATCGGGATAAGGGGTGACACAAGCCTCCATTTTCTGGTACCTGGAAACAACCAAGAAGAGAATTTCAAATCATCATTCATCAATTCATCACTCAGATCGAACAACTTTCCTGCCATTACTAGTGAATTTCAGTGTCATAAGATCAAGAAACATACCACACATCATCAGGATCAACATCCTTGCAATAGGTAACTTGAGAATTATCTTGTCTAGTGTGGCATGAATCACCATCCACTCTCTTCTGGAAGATAGCGATTTCGCCATTTTCATACTTCTTGTCCCAGCAAAGCATTTTAGCAGTCTCTTCAATCTTTCTCTGCTCCTCCTCAAGTTCTTCTTTAGGACGCTGCCATGCCTTGTAGTTAACCTTCCAGTTGATAGGAGGGCCAGAAAGAACCCAGTAACCACCTGGTCTAAGCACTCGGTCAACTTCCATGAGGTATTTTCCATCTACAGAAAGCCAAAAGGACCATCGTCACTCACTTGAATACTCCTTTTGGAACTAATGAAAAAAAAAGTACCAAGACAAATGATGTTCTCACCATTGGCACCCCATGGAATCAAACAACGAGAACAATGAGCCATGTCGAAAGCTCTGGATGGATATGGCAACTTGATGGTACCGAGAACGCCAATCACAGCAGGTACACCTCTTTCGAGAGCGAATTGGACTTGTGCTTCATGCGAGTCTCTGGGTGCAAATGACATTGCAATAACATTTCTGCTCCACAGATATGCACCCAAACTGGCAACCTATACAGCAAAACAAATCAAACTTAGATTCCAATTTGACAATACGGAAACCAATTCCTAGCAAAAGAAGGTGTATTACTACATACCCCGCAACCAGTATCCAGCGCAGTTCTGACTGTCCCGTTCTTAATTGGTATCACTGAAGCCAACTGATCAATGTACTTATCAGCACCTTGTGGGAACTGCGTCCCACCACCAGGAAACCTAAACACATTACCCTCATACTGAACCCAGTTCTGGATGGCCTTCTCAACCGTCAGGCTCTTGTATGGTGCATTCGCGTAAGGGACATAATCACGACTCTTAGGCCATCGAAACGGTGTTACGTAGCCTTTGGGAGCTGGTATAAGACAATGCAGCTTCTCTTCCTCAGGGGGACAATGTCTTTCCCTATATATCATGTTCTCCCTAGGGAAAGTCATGGCTCGCTTCTGATCCTGGCAAGGCGTGTAATCAGTGTACCGAGCTTTGCAAGGCTCATACACTTTCTTCTTGGAATCATTACTGGACTCGACTTCACCACCGTGGTGAGTCTCGAAGTTAAGGCTAGAAATGATGTTGCAGTCCCCAGTGTTCTTAGTGATTTCCATGGCGAGATTGTCTGCTTTCCCAAACCCACTCTTCTGCCATGCTCCCAGTATGTAGAAGAAACAGCAAAGCCCTGCTACAATAAATATCTGTATGGAACTCCTAGTTCTATTATCACCTGGATTGTTTTTCATCGCCATTATAGTTACCACCCTGAAAATCACATCAAGTTGGAAACTTCAGATCACGCAACAGATCTAAAGCCAATCCAAGAACATCAAAGCATCAACATCACAGAACTTGCTAAAACAGTGTAAGTCATCAATGTTCAAAGCTAAAACCAACCCAACCAAAAATCAGATCGATCTATCTTATATTATAATGAGACTGAGACGGGGAACACAAAATCAACACAAAGTACAATGATTAGGCCTAGTGGGGAACGCCGGATATTTTTCATTTGAATGCATTCGAACATGAAACAACACACTAACAGCCCTCCCATTAGCCCACAAATCAAAAATCACACTAATTAATCATAGCTTTCAGCTTTCTACCTGCAGAGAAATAAATGATCCAGCAAAAACCAGCTAGTTAAAGCATAGACAACTCTAGCAACAACCCAGGAAAAAAGCAAGCCAGCTGGTGGGGGTTAAGTCATTAGTAGTTTACCAATTATGAATCGCATGAAGAGATTGGTGTTCAGAGAGAACAATCCACCAATTTGGAAGCTTTTTCTAGTAGATGGTGTTCAGAGAAGCTCAATCATGAAGCAAGAGATTAAACCTTTAACAGAGATCTGAAATGGGGAGGAAGTAATAGTACGTGGCAGAAAATATCTGAAGAGAAGAACCCTAATGATTAAAGAAAAAGAGGAAAAAAGGAATATGTAGCGATCGATGTAATGAAAGAACAACGTGGAGTGTGTCTGAAAGATTCAAGCTTTGTGACAGAGAAGAGGAACAGAGCTAGTAATGAAAACTCTGCACTCTGTTAAGCGGGTCCGAATATTAGGCCGACCCGAACCCGATTTTGCCCATACCTTTTTTACCAGGCCCGCAATGCATTAGGCCCATAAATTTATTTACCAGGCCCGCAATGCATTAGGCCCATAAATTTATTTACCAGGCCTTCAGTACATTAGGCCCATAAATTCTCTTCACCAAAACTCCACGCGCGCGTGTTTTACACTTGTGAGTGAGTTGCCACGCGCTGGGGGTGCTTTCCACGCGATTCTGTTTGGCTAGCCCTCTTTTTTCCTGGTTTTTTTTCCCACGATTCACCATTTCTTTCACCTTATCTCCCACTCGGCCACCTCCATTCCAATACAGTCCAATCCCCTGAGCTCCCATTAAAAGCTACAGTCCCGAATTCGTAACCATGGTTTCGGCTATCTTCGCTTCTCTAGCTCAGTCTTCTCTGCAAAGTCCGTATAATCCATCATTATCTTCACCCAGAACCCCACTCGGCATTCCCAAGTTCACAAGGCTAAGTTCTAACAGACGATTCCGCCCAGTTTGCTTCTTCAATAATAGGAAAGAGAAGCCTAACACCAATCTTGAGCCCCAGGTTCGAAATTTCTGCTGGGTTTGTTTAATTTTCCTCTTCTCTTTTGGACATTATCTGAGTATTTGGTGATGTGTTGTGTGGTTTCAGAAGAATGGTTCGGATTGGCAAGTGCTGGAGAGATGGGATGTTCCATGGGAGTGGCCGACTGTTTCGTTAACATCACTTGCCTGTGGAATCAGGTAACTCTGGATTTCATGCTACTTGGTTGTTTCTGGTTAAAAGATAATGTCTTTGAAAGCAAAACATGGTGGTGTTGATTATTGTAGAAAGTGAATTGACTTTGTAGGCAGGCAGTTTTGTGTTGACAGGGTTTGTGGAGGTGGAGACTTTGCCATTTCTAGGAATTAAGTTTGAAGAGCTGAATTTGGATCAGAAGGCTGAGTTGTTGTTTCTGGATCAAAGGTACATGGATGAATGATGATGAGTTCCTTCTAGTGTTCGTTGGATTCAGTTCTTTGACTTCTCTTCCTGACAGTCTAACAACAACAGTTGTACTTGGAGTACTCTATAGCATTACAAAGAGCTTTGGACCGCTTCCTGAAGATATCTTTCGCTATGGTAAAATGAGAGAGTCTCAAACATGTTCTGTACTTATTGATGTTGTTGTAGTTTGTAATTCATTTCAAATCACACAGTTCCAATGAGGTGTGTGTTATTTGTGCCAGATTTTAAGGAACCCTTCAATCTAAAAAAAGGTTGGTTGTTGTGGGCTGGTCTTGGTCTTGGTAGTGCTGTGCTTGCCATTGTATTGACAGGATATGTCGTCTCTGCTTTTCATGGCGAGCCTCAAGAACGAGATGTAAGAACTTGTTTTGAATGTGGAAGTTACTGGTTTTTGTATTCCTTCTTAGGCATTAGCAGCATTACGTTTGATCTCCTAGAGAGCATCGTGACCTTTCCAATCTCTAAATGTTGTCATGTAAAGTAACTTCCACTTCTGTTACTGCAGAGTGATTCCCTGGTTCGACTTCTTCCACTAATTGGATCATCTGGCATCAGGTATGCACAAATTTCTGTGTCAAGTATAATGTAAAAGTCAGATCATTTTGATTCGAGAATGGATAGTTGATGCATCAATCATATTGGCTATTATCATTGCAGCACTGGTCTATTGCTAGTAATCACAGGTGTCCTTGCACCAATTTTGGAAGAGAATGTATTTCGAGGATTTTTCATGGTTTCTCTAACAAAGTGGTACGAACGAGTCTTATATACTATGCCCGTGAATGAAAAGCGGATTCTGCTCTTACGATCTCTATGACCCGACACTTCTCTACAGGGTCCCAATCCCATTTGCAGTTGTGATTAGTGCAGCAGTATTTGCTCTAGCTCATCTATCTCCAGGACAGTTTCCCCAACTGTTTGTGCTTGGTATTATTATTAATACTCATCTAAAATGCAGTCAAGTTCACTTCATTACATCAACACTAAGAGAATTCGATAACTTTGGCTAGGAACTCTGCTTGGATTTTCATATGCTCAAACGCGGAACCTTCTTACTCCAATCACCATTCATGCTTTCTGGAACTCTGGGGTGATCTTGATTCTCACCTTGCTTCAGGTACAGTCTTTCAGTCTTCCAAATCCTGATTCCTGCATTTAAGAACCACTCAGATGTGCTATTTTGTGTTGAAACTCTATTGATGAGCTTTCGTTTTTTCCGTAGCTCCAAGGATACGACATCAAACAACTGCTGCAAGGCCAATAAGTGATCATGGAAGAAGCTCCTATTTCTGTACTATTTCCTAAATTTATCGACCAGTTAAATGCTTGTACACCATTTTGAGTTGAACATGTACACGTGACTTGTAAAAGTTGTATCTTGTAAAATTAATACGCGGTTTTTTTGCTACTTGATTGGCATTGTAGTGTATCTAATTAACGATCTTGATCTGAACTAATTAGGAAACCCTAAACCCCTAAACCCTATATAACCTGAAAATCCTTAGGGTTTTCTAATGATTTCAGATCTCCCTTTGCGTTGGAACCCTAAATCTCTAAACTCATCTTCTTCTTCCTCAAGATGGCGACTTTGCTAAAATTGAAGTCTGAAGTATTGCGGAAAGCTCTGCATGACGCTTCGGATCTTGATGAAGATTCGATATTCTTCATCATCTCCGCAACCGAGTTCTCCTTCTACTGCTTCGAGCTATCATTCTATCGTGTGTCCTGTCAACTCAAACCTGAGGTACAAGTTTCTGAATCCTCCGATATCATTGGCCTTATTTGGTTCTCCAATGGGGATCAGGAGAGCATTGTCGAGTTTCTGGAATCTAAATCCGATGACGATGATACCGTCCTCATCAAGGTCGACCAAGACTGCACTGCCATCTATCTGGAGATCGAAAATAAACCTGATGGTATGTATATATACGTATGTTTTCGATTGTTTCTCAATCATACACTTGTAACAATCCTTACTTGTTTGACAGTGGAAATGCATACTGTGATCTATGACGATGATCCTCAAGACATTGATCTCGGATACCAAGAAGACGTCGCACTGAACTATTGCGCTACTGTGACACTTTCGACGAGCTTGTTTTATAATGTTTTAGTGTGCTTAACTAGTAGGTGCCCGGCTAGACATCTTGAAGAGAGGTACTGTGATGGAGCGCCTGGTTCTTTTTTTGATGGACCGAGGAACCATGATGGTGGGTAAAACGAATTTGCAGAATTAGACTGCTTGCTTAAGGCTAATCCAATCCTGAGTAAATGATCTTTCTTTTGGGGGATTTTGCAGTTAAGGTATTGATGACTTGTGAAGGTATTCAGTTCTCTGCAAAAGGTTATACTGTTCCTTATAAGGTAATGTGTGCTGATTGATTGATTGATGTTCTGGAGTTGTTTGTTTGATTGGTTTGTTCATGGGATGATAGATGGTTGGACTTGGTTGCAGGTGGATGAACTGAAATCTTTTGACGTGAGAAAGCCAGTGTCATTCGTTGCAAATGCTAGTCTTTTGCGTTCTTTTTTTTTTTTTTCTGCCTGCCGAGAATGCAGAATCTGTAACCATCAGTGCTTTGCCGTGGTCTCCTCCTCGGCTGGAGTTCAATATTGCAGACAATGCCTCCATACGTTATGATCTGGATATGGATGAACATACTGAGGGGAAAGTGGAAGCTCTACCGGACGAGGGTGATGTTACAGAGGATGATGTTGCTAAGAAGAGCAAATAAAAAATGAATACATTGGGCTTTCGGGTACGTCGTACTTTAACTACTATTTTTTTCGGGCGTTTTCGGGATCTGAAGGAAGCGCTATAATGCCAACAGGTCTAAATGTAGTAGTATTGGTAATACTTTATTTAAGCTTGATCTTTTTTTTTTTCGTACTGGATGAAGTAGAAAAAGTAGCAGGACCTGAGTTCAGTCTGCAGGATGCGATTCAGCAGTTGCTGTCGCAGCAGACACAGGTCCTAAAGGAGCTTGCTGATCTTCGTTCGATAGTTCATCGATACGGGTCTCCACCATGAAAGCAAAGCAAGCAATCTATCTGATGGATTTGCATACAGTAGTTTCCTTGTTGTTAAGCAATGACTATACTATCATTAAAGGGTGAGTCTTGGGGCTAAAATTAACTATGGTTGTGGAGAAGTACATTTAATAGTAACAATCATATTATAACCTTTATATTGTAGTAAATGTAAATGTAAAATGCATTGGGGCTTGGAGGAATTTGACCAAAATAGCCATGAATATGTGTTTTCAAAAAACTTTGGTTGCACGTTTGGGTCTGAAACCCTAGGTCAAAATGGCACCAAACCCACAGACAAAATAGTACTTGGGTTCCAAACGAGGCTAAATTTTTTAACTTTTTAACTTTTTAACCTATTATTATTACTAATTATAATAATATGAGTTTTCACTGAATTTGGAGCTTTTGACTCTCAATGCTCCCTACTTATTACATTCACCAATGTCAATGCATCCCCACCCACCCTTTTGATTCCCCCAAAGCTTTGAGCTTTAGAGAGGACAGATTTTATTAGTAGTTGAGAGAAAATTAAGAAGAAAGTTTAAATTTTGAAAATGTTGATTTCGAAACTTCACAAGTTGGTTTGAACATAAATCATGTGTTAATTCGATTGTTGGGTTTATAGAGTCATGAAATCAATCAAGTTACAAGTTAATCAGATCACATAATAATTGAGATGTGGATTCACCTCTTTTTTGGGTTGAGCAAGTTACATGTCGTTAGTTGTTTGGTTAACTTGAATAGCATATATATGTTAGAACTCTAATAATATGATACGGTTTTGAAAAAGAAGATGCTGCCAACTCAAAGTGCACACTCACTATGTAGCAAATTTATAAGTGTGAAAATAAGGGAAATTACTTGTGTGTTTGAACAAGAAATCTCAGACTTTCATACCAATTTTTCCTCAATTGGAGTGATTGGTTGGTAATTATTAACTATTTGTTCATGAGAAATGGCAACATAGTTGAGGAAAGGAAACCCATATGCTCTCTTCTTTAGCTTTGGGTTTTATTAACCTTTTTATTGTCCCCTTATACCAAAACTTGTGTTATTTCTATGTTAATTAAGAGCCACCTAGGAATGTACTTTTGAAGACTTGTCAATCGACAATGTGCAATTCCTTGTTGAATGAAAAGCAATGGACTTTGCTGTGGAAAAAGACATTAATTTCTTTGCTTCAAGAGCTTATATTAGTATTCTTGTGCATGACATATTCATATAACATAACCAAACTGAATGGTAGAAGAAAAAAAATACATACAATCATGTGTCATTTTGTTATAAATAAAATACACACTTTATGAGCTATTAAAATTCACGAGTTATCGAAATAAAAGTGAAAGATAATAAATAATGATAATAGATTCTGAAATTCTTTGGACTATATTTTCTAATTAATATGATGTACAAAGTCCTTGAATTGAAACTGAAAGATATAGAAGCTAGGTTGGAACCTTTAAAATCTGTTAAAATAATATAATTTATTCTAATCTGAAAAATTTTTAAAGAAATGAAAGGAAGAAAAAAATCTGACAAATTCAGTGGAATAGAAGCTGTGGGGAATGGAATAGAAACTGAATATTACGGATTCTGAGGTACTCAATAATTATTAATCACTTAATAAAAACAATTTAATTAATAATAAAACAAAAGGGTTATGAATTTGAATACAGTTTTGAGCTTATGTGCATGGGTTTGGGTAGTCGAGCCATCATCTTAATTATTTTCAATTTCTTCCGCTTACCCAAATCACAATTCAAACCAGTAGACCATCACTAAACCCTAGTTAATTAATTATTTTATTTTTGGTTTTTTTCTCTCTATGAAGTTTCCTTTGTCTGGTTGTGAAACTAAAGAAATATCAGCTTAAAATGTGATTAAGACTTAAGTAATTAATTATATAGGTTCCCCATGAGCTGCTGATTTGGTGTAATCCTTGAGATTCCTGTAAAGATTAAACATTTAAACATCATAAGAGAGCAGAAAAGACGGCTGAACCTTCGGAGGCATAACCCTAGTCAGGAAACCATATATTGCTTCCTTCCTTCACACTGCATATCTTCTTCAATTCCTTCTCTCTTACTTTCTTCTTCTTCTTCACTTTACAACCACTCTCTCTCTCCCCAAGAACCTGTCTTTAGGGTTTGATATGGATAGTGAGAGGAGTAGTTGTAGTAACATGACTAACAACAATAGCAATAGTAGTACTAGGTTGGTTGAAGCTGTTGTGGATAAGATGGAACAAGAAGTGATGCTACCAGGTTTCAGATTCCATCCAACTGATGAAGAGCTTGTTGGGTTCTACCTCAAGAGGAAGATCAATCAACGACCTCTATCCATTGAGCTCATCAAGCAACTCGATATCTACAAGTTCGACCCATGGGACCTTCCAAGTAAGACTTCTTCTTAGTAAACACTATTATAAGAATCATATCCTCTCCCAACAACTTGAGCTATTGGGGGTGCAAACTCACCTAACCTTATTTTTTGTCTTTTCTTTTTATTGATGTTGTTTTGTGATGTGGGTTTTTTGGTTGGGGTGTAGAAATGGCGACTACGGGGGAGAAAGAGTGGTACTTCTTCTGCCCGAGGGATAGGAAGTACAGGAACAGTGCAAGGCCCAACAGGGTGACCGGAGCTGGGTTCTGGAAGGCCACGGGGACTGACCGACCAATCTACTCATCGGAGGGGAACAAGTGCATAGGTTTGAAGAAGTCTTTGGTTTTCTACAAAGGAAGGGCAGCTAAAGGGTTCAAAACTGACTGGATGATGCATGAGTTCCGCCTCCCTTCTCTCTCCGACCACCACCATAGTACTCCTCCTCCTCCTCCTCCTGCCGTCTCCAAGCGCTTCCTCGACAAAACCATCCCTGCCAATGTAAACATCATTGTGCCCTAGTGTAGATCTTAGAATTTTCAACTGAAAAGGGAAACTTATTAGCTTGTACATTCTTCCTATCTGTAATGGCAGGATGCATGGGCGATATGCAGGATATTCAAGAAGACCAACTCTACGGCGCAAAGAACACACTCGCAATCTTGGGTCTCACCATTGGTTCAAGAAGTAGCATTCACAAGTGAAGTTGATCATCACATGGTCAACATGAGTACCACTAGTACTAGTGGTTCAATACCACCAACACCACCTATTCATCATTTCAACTACAACAATAACATTACCATAGACCACCAAACTCACCACTATTCTTCACCAACCTATAGCTACAACCATTACACTAACAACTTGTTATCTCCCATTGACCATTTTGGCTTATTAAAACCCATCATCAACAACAACATCCCATTAGCTCCCAAGCCTTCTTACCAGCATCTCCAAAACTACTACCCTAGCTTCACCACATTGGGAGATCACCATGAACCTAGTGCAAAGTCCACACTTGACCTCTCCTCCATGCTCCTCAACATGTCATCTGCTTCGTCAGTGCTCCTTGACGATTTCAAGCAACAAGGAGGAGGAGGAGGAGATCATGAGAGTGTGAGTAGTGTGGATCAATTTAGCAGTGGGTCTCAGCAAAGCAATGAAAATGGTGGTGGTGGTGGTGGTGGACTAATCTCGTCGTTGATGAATGGTCCACAAGGGATAATAGGGAACAGTGAGCTTGCTGATGATCATGGAGATCATCACAACGTGCCGAGCATGATGATGAAGAGCTCGAGTTTCACTAATATGGATGGCATCCCTTTCAGCTGCTTGGGTGATGGTGCTAGTGCTTGGAAGCAAAACTTGTTGCTTTGGGATTATGCTAACTCTTCATCACCATGCCCTAGTAATGATCAAGTCCCTAGTACTTTCTCCACTACTAAGTGCTACACTTAGATGGTGATGAAGAGATTTCCATTGTGATATGTACTCTTAAAACCAAGTAACCTTTAGTTAGGTAGATGCTTAGGAATAGGAAGTTGAGTTTCTTTATATTTAAGTTGTAGTTGTAGTCTTCTGATTTAGGTTTTCCTTAGGATGGGGCTTGTTCTTTTAATCAATTTTCCCAAGTTGTAACAAGATTTAGTAGAATCTGACCTTTTGTTGAGCATATTTATGGTTCAAATGAAGCATTGGGCCCTTCAGAGATGAGTACTAGGCTAAGGATATGGCATTCGATCACATCTAAAACCAAAAGAGTTGGATGAATTGCTTAACATTTAAGAAGAATGGATACAGAGAGATCTTCTAACTTGGTTAATACATCTCATGAGACTAGCAGAACAACAGCAAAAAATCAGCTTCAAAAGCTCGCTCATAGCAGCTACTAAAAACCAGAAACTAGTTCCAGATTCACTGTTACAGATTCAATGGCCAAGAGATACAAAATTTGTCCAACAAACAAAGCAAGATTGGTTTAGAAGAGAAAGGAATACAAATTTTCAAATAGAAACACCTCTTAAGATATGAAACCATTCATCCTCTAAATCCTAACACCTCTACACTGTTTCGACAGCTTATTTGTCACACATTTAGCTCTTGGTGACCTTTTCCTTGGACTTTTGGATCTTCAAGACCTTCTTCACAATCTTTTGCTCTTCGACAAGGAAGGCACGGATGATCCTGCATAACAACCATAGCCATCCATTAGAAAATAGATAGAGACGGAACACATTTTGCAAAAGGCAGCAGTCATTGCTAATATCAAAGAAACAAACCTTTCTCTGACAGCACCTCCAGAAAGAACTCCTCCATAGGCACGGTTCACAGTCCTCCTGTTCCTAGGTAATCTTGACCTCTTATATTCAGCTGGTCTCAAGTGGGGAATCTGAAAACAGAAGCAACAGATATTCATTCAGGACTCTTGCATGCAATCAAGTGATGCATAGACAAACAAAAAAATTCGCTTTATTCATTACACAGCATTCAAACATTGAACATAAAGAGGATGGGAGATGGATGAGTTAGCTCTATAGTTCTATAGCTATGGTAATAGAATTCAAAAATAGCAGAACACAAACTGACTGATCCTAGCTTGTGCATTAGGCAACCATTCATCAACTCTGAAGTTACAACATTTCTTCTCTGTAGTATGATGGAGTGGACGAAACAAATTAGAATCCTTGCATTGATCATTAGAAAAGTCAGCTCCTACAACCTATTCTAATTCAATCCACTAGCATCAACAACAATCTTAATCGTCACAAGAAACAAACTTCAGCAATCAATTGAAAGAATGTTCAACAACCAGCTCTAAGAGCATGCTAAAGCGAGACTGATAATGATCGTACCCCTTGAATCCTCTTGCCAGTAACAGGGCATTTAGGTCCACTGGCCCTCTTCTTAGTAGTCTGATACACCAACTTCCCACCTATCGCAAACACACAAATTCACAAACTTCAGAACAAACCAGTCGCAGAAACAAAAAACTCAGCAAGAAAACCACATCCAATTGAAAATGTACAGCAGATCGCTACATCAAATCGGAGAGTATCATCCGAATCCTATAGCTTACCGGGAGTTTTGACAATCCGGTGCTGGTTAGACTTGGTGGCGTAGCTATGGCGCCTACGGTAAGTGAGCCGCTGAACCATTTTCGCGTACTCTGTTTCTCGTTAGTCTGCTATATTGAGCTGCCTAGCTAGCAAGAAGACTGAAGAGAAGGTTTTACCATTGGAGAAGAAAGAGAATATAAATATAAAAGAGGCTGAACCCTAAATCGGACGGCTGTTAGTTCCCGCGACGGAGACGACTCAGATTCAACGCTGGATGGATTGGGCCTGGTACGGGCCTAAACGGCCCAGCTAAATTCGCCTATTTATTAATTAAAATTTTAAAAATATATACAAAAAATAGCTTATTTGGTCCCCCTACTTTTCCAACTTAACAAATAATCCCTTATACTATAAATTACTCATTTTACCCCATCCTACTTTGACTACTTTGCCGTTTTGGTCCTTCCATTTAAACTTTCGTCTTCTTAACATTAAATCTGGACACATCCACACCGACAAAGAGATATATCAGAGGTAGGAGGTATCACGAAGAGTATGGTGAAATACGTAGAATTTTAAATCACATTTTATTTATCCATTTCATCCTATCTAACCATATATACGTATATTCCCAATTAAAAAACACATAAGTAAGCTAATACATGGCTATTGGAGCTAACGTGGTGTACTGAATGCGCATCAATTAACGTTACGAAGACGAAAGTTAGAACAGAATGACCCAAACGACAAAGTGGTCAAAGTAGAGGGGTAAAACGAGCAATTTATAGTATAGGGGTTATTTGTTAAGTTGGCAAAGTAGAAGGGGCCAAAGTGCTATTTTCCCTCATTTTTATATTTTATATTGAATCTCACATTGGGGGTTGCCTATAGACATTTCCTGTTTGATGTGTGATAATGGAGTTGACGAGATAAATCATATAATGATAGAGTGTTCTTATACTGCTAAAGTAAGGAGTATTATCAAACTGCAGCCTTGTGCTAGCTGGGAAGATGAGATAAATTGCCTTGCAAATGGTACATTGGGGGGTGCTTGTATAGCTGGGCGGAAAAGACTGTGTTGGAGAGCATTGATCAGTAATATTTGGTATGAAAGGTGCAACAGAAATGCGGGAGCTGATAAAAGAAAGCCTGAGGAGCTGGCAGAAGTAATAAAGTTTGAGTGTTCTCAGTTTTAGCATCTGAAGGAGTGTTCTCAGTTCCATTTCTTTTGTAAGTTTGTGTTAGACCGATTGATTTGGATAGTTTTTTTTGTAGTTTGTTTGTTTGTGGTTGGCTGGTTTCTAGTTAGGGTTGCTCCCTACTAGTATTTGATGAATAACATTGATTAATTATTCATCAAAAAAAATATTTTATATTGAATTAATGGGAAACAACCTTTTGCAGAAAAAGAAAAGGAAAAAAGGTATGCAATCAAATTTTATTTCTGGTTAAAAAGTAAGCAATCCAATCTATATCCTTAATTACTTGAATGACTGATGTATGATTACTTAAAGATTCAAGAACAAATTAACGAAAATGACTGCTCATCAAGCCAATACTCCAAAGAGTTGGAGTAAAGTAACAATTTGCTAATTTGTGTGTTATTCCAATGGTTCAAAACAGTTTTAGTAGCTAATTATTCATTTATTTTCTTCATTTCTACATCTTTATATCTACATGATCTCTCCCCTAAAGGCCAAAAAAAAAAAAAAAAAACTAAGGGCTAAAAAGTTTAGCAAGGGAAGAGAGCAAATGAAGGCTCAACACTAACTTTCATATGACAAAAACTAACCCTTCCTAATTTCTCATGGCACCATATCAGTTGCTCAGCAGTTATTCTGTTCATGCTCAAAACCCTAGAAACCAGCTTCAGCTCAACCTGAGCTACCACCAATTCCATCTGCTTTCTACTCTCTTGAGGACCCTGGTTCCTCTGAAACTTCTTCAGCAAGCAATTCCCTGTCTTCATGATCTCCTTCAGCTTCTTGTCCTTCTGTTCATTTTGGTTACTGTTAGTTTACTTGCTACACAAGTATAGTTCCAGGAGAAGAGATTCTGTGATCTGAAATATTGTGTTCTTATTACCTTCTGGAACTCAGTTCTGATTTCCTGGAAGAGCTCCAAGCTCAAAGGATCATCATCGAGATGAAGATGAGATGGCAGGTTTGTATCGTTATCGGCTCGAACGAAATCCCAGAAGAGTCGAATTGATTGATCCATGATTTCTCCTAGGATTTCACTTGTGATTACCACTTCATAGTCTCCTTCTCCCTTTTCCTTGTCCTTGAAGCTATCATCTGCAGAAATTAAGATTCTAATCAACAGTTTGTTGCGCATCTCAATAACTCGAGTTGTTCGATTTTACCTTACCTTTAAGCATTGGAACCTGAAGTAGATTTCGAACAACGCACCGGTCCTGAACATAGTTATGGACCCTGTGACGGCCCTGGAAAGGCTCATTTTCGACGAATCTTTGCAGGAAGACCTGGAACAACTGGAATTCGCCAGCAACTTGATTGTAAAGATGATGATTCGAACGATGATCGAACTTGATCAGCTCTTGGGATTTCCAAAACTGCCAGTGAAGTATCTCCCATGATAGGCAGAGCTGTCCGACATAGACGACCTCGAAATCTCGCTGCATTTCCACCACAATCTTCCTCATTGGCTCCACTGATGACTTCCCTAGCTTGAACAGATTCTGTAACACCGTCGCTGGGATCGAGTTTCTTCTTGCCGGCTGTGATAACAGTACTGCATCCTTCAGATGAAGTAGACCTGGCAAATAAAGTCGATAACTTGAATTGTTAGGAGTTAATCAAAAATGAAAAGGGAATAAAGCTGGCATCAATTCAAATTGATGGATGAGATTGGAGGAATGATAGCGTAGTTTCCCAGAAAGGAAAAGAGAAAGAAGAATGTTCAGATTCTTCTTCCAGTGGATTTTTGAAATGAGAAATCAAAAAATGGAAACTTACCAGCAGCATGCATGGTCTGGAAATTCAAGATATCCAGTTTCCTCATCCTATCTGAGTAATTCCTGTAAACCTTGTGAACACTGTCAACAAGATCTTTATACTCAACTTTATCATCGATCTTCAATGGCTTCAGTTCGTGAACCATCTTAGGAGAAACAACCAGTTCTTCAGCCTCCGATTCCTCCTCCAGAATCGTCGGTAAACCACCGTTTCTCGCTTGTCTGAGCTCCATCTTCAACTGCTCAACTATCTCACAGTGCTCCCACAGTGCATCAGTCTCATCTTCATCACCACATCCGAAGCTCGAGTTGAACCCCATCCCTACGGGATCTATCTCCACAGTTTGATCCTCCCTGCAGGAGTCTGAATCCGGTTTCCCTGGCTCTATTTCAATGAACTCCTCCTCCTCCCATCATCATCATCATCATCATCATCATCATCATCATCGTAGTCTCGATTTTCGGGCTTTGTTCCTTCATAAACTGTTCTGTAAGGGAAGAAGAAATGGAAATTGACAGGAGGAATTTCAATATTATGCTCAACTTCGGTTGAAACGAAGCTTTCTTTATGAAATTGATCAGCTTCTTGATCACGTAAGGAATTCTGCTGTACTGTCAATCTTTCGGGTGAAGATTCTTCATCAATTGCTAAACCAGGAACAGAGCTCTCTGTTTCCTCTGTTTCCAATTCTGGTTTTCTCGTCAAATCATCTGAGCCGTTAATCTCTGAGATCAATTCATCTTCACTGGATATTATCTCTGCCACAGATTCCAATCCATGTCCTCCAAATTCATCATCTTCCTCCGTCGAAAACTCCAGAGGAATATATTCTTCTTCTTCTTCATCTTCCTCTAAGCTCTCAGTAGTAGTATAATCATCAGGATCACTGAATTTCGATGATTTCTTAATCAGAGACTGATCGAAGAAGTCCCAACCATTCTCTGAATCGAATTCGTCTTCTAGAAAATCCTTAGCGTGTAAATTCATCACTTTCTCTTCATCCACGTAAGCTTCACAGATGGTGAACTTCATAATCCTCGGCTCTTCCATTTCCATAAATCCAGCCACCCCTTCCTCGTACGGAACAAATTCGTACTTACTGTTCTTCATTTCGACGCTGTTATTTTTCTCCAATCCGCCATTTTTACTACTCTCTTCTTCTTCTTCTGCACAATTCACAGCAGAAGAACTCTCCTTTCTTTCCTTTTCCAATTCCCTGGACCTGCAGAAACCAAAATTCAAACATCAAATCAGAACAACCCAGAAACAAAACCAAAATCCAATTAGACAATCCCAGAAGACCAAGATAAAAAAAAAAATAACCTGAAGATGACCTTGAGAGAGGATCGAAACAGCTGGGAAACGAACAGACAGTAGCTCAAGAGACGAACCCAGAAAGAGGGGTGCATGCTAAAATTCTCCTGGAGCTCGAAATCGAAACAGGGTACATACCCTTCAAAGCTCAACTGCTGAGTTCTCTCATTTGTAAGCGAAATCTAATCAGTAGGCTAATAGTGAAAAGGAGACGATGAATTCAAATGTGTAAAAGGGAACTTATTGGCGACGGTAGATGCGCCACTTGTCGTGGAAAGCAAGAAGATTGGTGGTGGAGGGGATCGGATAATATCACTTTCGAGCATCTGGGTGCATTGGTTCGCCGAGTCCGGCCAAAATTCTTTAGAGGGATGCGAAAGGCGAGATTGGTGGCGAAGAAAGATGAGATTTTTGTTGTTTGGTAAGTGAATATAAACAAGAGGAAGAATAGAAGATGAAAGAAAGAAGGATTTGAAAGAGACTGGGTTTTATGGTTTTCAGAAGACAGGTTTCTTTTCTTCTTTTTTCTTAATGAGTTTGTTGGGTTTCAAGATAATTAAATTTTGATTGTGTGATTTAATTTTAATTGGTATACGTAATCAACATATTATGAATTTGAAGTAGATTACGAATTATTGATTTTTTAACTTGATACAGAAGAAACTGAGTTAAACGAACTGATTGATTTCCTCGTGTCGAGTCAACTTTAACCAATATTAGTGACCATTGTTCAAATTGCTTCATGAATTCTGTTTTTAAAGTTACCAACAAGTTTTTTTTAACTTTTTCTTATTCGTTATTATAGTTTAAATTTGAAAGTCCCAACTTTAATCTATGATTTTGACATAGAATCTTCTCCTTGTTTGGAATGTTTCTCGTCTCTTTGTAGAGTGGCATGTTTCATAGCATATATATAATGCATCACTTCCCATGTCTTATATTATTCTATGTAAGTTTATCATAAGAGTTCATTTTAGTAGTCTTTGATAGTGGAAGAAAATGAAGGATTTAGAGTGCAAAATGGGTAAAATGTGAGGTGGGGAAAGGGAGGAGAAGTCTACTTCTGGATTGTGGGAGGTGGTAGATAGATAGATAGATAGGTCGGTTGTGGGGACTTTGTCAATTGTTTTTTGTCATCTCTTCATTTCATTTGATTAGACAAGAATGACAAACTCCACAGAAGACGATGATGTTAAGTCTCCCTAAACCCTAAACCCTAAGTAATTCAGTTTTATTAGGTGATAGACGAGGATGTTAAGTCTCCCTTTCTAAGAGTCGATGAACAGGTTGTTTGCGTTCTAAGAGAAGTTATCTTTGAATAGATTCTTTATATGAGGTTTCTTGCTTCTTCATTGTGCTTTTAAAATGGGTTGTCGTTCAGAGAACAGGGTCGCCCATTATGTGATATAAATGACCCTGACTAATCTCACAGGTGTCACGGAGATAGACTTGACCTATTGGGTCTTGAGGTCATAATTAAATTATTTAATGATATCAAGATTTGTTTTTTACACTTGACATACCTTTTTATTGGGGGAGGTGGGTGGATGTCATGTCTACAATTAATTTCAATTCATACAATCATTTTTCCATCAAAATTATTTATTTTTACATTTAATCAAATCAATAATGATCAATTTGCATCACCTCAAACTTTGTGGGTGATTAAAATATTTGGGCTTAGCCTGCTTTGGTCTCAGGCCGATTGCTGAGGCCTCAAATCTCAATGTTTATGAAGGCAGCCAAGCCCAAGCGGCCCAATAGCCCCAAAGGGTGATGCAAACAAAGATATGATGGTCAAACAGTCAACACACCTGGCAAATATTTCTTAATTGTTTATTAAAGATGAGCGGTGTACCATATTTAAGATGACGTGTCAAATTTCTGGTGAGCAATTAATCTGAACACTAAAATGAATGAATCTTAACAACTAATTCATTTATTTAAAAACAATTAATTAAATAAGAACGTGGTGGTAGGAGAAAGAGAGACTTAAACCTTTTGCCGCCACAATCAACCAATCAAATTAGGCTACGTGTTAGATCCACGGGCCATTATGTCACCTAACATTAATTAATTAAAAAAAAAACACAACACACAAAAGACTCTTCTTGCCTTAAAAGTTCCAATGAGGATAATGTACTTAAAAAACACAAAAAACCATATTAAACCAAAGATTTGGGACTTGGACCATCTACAAATAGAAGTTCTAACTTCTAACCCTTTGTCTTCAAGCTCCAGTCTTTCTTCATTTGTACATAGTTGATTGTCATTATAATAACATGAACATGGATGGTCTATATTATAAATCGTAAATGTTTGAAATTTTGAAGGGAAATCTTATATTTTATATATTCTAGAGTAATAAATGGTGGATAAGAAGAGGGAGATGATTGGAGGAGATGACATCTCATCTCAGAACAAAAATTACAGTTTGGCCATGGCTGATCTAAGGCTCAGTATGGGCAATTGCTGTATTTATTGCCCACCTTCCCACCCCATTTTGCCTTATTAATTACAGTTGACCTCTAATTCAAGCATTTCCCATCTTAAAGCTAGCTAGCTGCCACTATCTAATGAAATCCAAAATCTCTAAGAATATTATCTTCAAAAAGCAAAGCATGGAATGAAAAAGTTCCAAGTCTTGATGATGATGATGATGAACAGATCAACAACAACACAATGGTTAATTAATACAACAGAGAAAGAAAGATCTTCATCAGTAGTGGTTAACAACTTAACATAACTGCATACATAGTGCAGCAAAACAGCAGCAGCAGATGATCATATCAGACAAAAAAAGCAAAGAACTTGATCAAGATCCTCACTAAGGAATTGATTAGTCGTCTCTCATAATAAGAACCCTAAATTAAAGGAAAAACCAGATCGAGCTACCTAATAACCAAACAAACCTAACCTTCAAGGAGACAGAGGAGCAGCAGCAGCAGCAGCAGCAACAGCAGAGCCATGGACAACATGAACTTTACTGTCGAATACATTAGTGTCGAATCTAACCCTAGCTTCATAATTGTTACCACTCCCATTAAGATCGTATTTAACGACATTAACGCTACTATTATTATCATCAGCTTCCTCTTCTTCATCTTCCTCCTCATCACCATCGTCTTCGAAATGTTGTTCATCGTGATGATGATGATGAAGATGATGATGATTTCCATTGTTAGTCTTGTTGCCGTTATTAGCAGCTGATTTCTCCTTCCTGTGCTTGTTGTTGTGCATCCAGACTTTGAACACATTCCTCCGAACCCCAATCTCGCTGCAGAAATTCTCAACAATCTTATCCTCGTTAGCCCTAATCATCTTCCAACCTAATCTCTCAGCGAAATCGTGCATCCTCACCTTCTGCTCCGATGTGAACTTGGTCCTTGCCCTTTTCCTCCCACCAGAGCTCATCATAAGCTCCGCCGGATTCCGCCCTCCTCCGCCGCCGCTGCCGCCGTTGTTGTGGCGGTGGCTTAAGGCGAGGAGCATGTGAGGGGCGGAGGGAGGGTAGATCGAGTGATGGGGAGTTGGGGAAGCTGCTGGGGAGCTGGGACTCGGGGAAGAACTCGGACTGGATGAGTTGTTGTTGTTGTTGGTCCACTGAATCGCTGGGAGGTGGTGGACAACGGCGGAGGGGGAGGAGGAGGTGGGTTCACGGCGGTGGAAGTTGCGGTGGCAGCCACAGGCGGCGCATTTGAAAGAGGTGGGGTCAGAAGGGGAGGAATTAGGGGAAGGAAGAACTCGCCGCAGCCGTCTAAGGCGAGGCCGCCCATGGTGGCGGCGTGGTTCTTGAGACATTCCTTGTAGGAAACACCCATGGTGGGGGTGGCGGTGGTGGTGTGTTGGCGGCGGCGGTTGGAGAGAGAGAGTGATTTGTGGAGGTGGGTCTGGAGAGGGTTATCGGTGTCGGAATGAGAAGGTGATTTGGGGATTGGAAGCAGAGGATTTGGTGTTTGGGTTAACTCCATTTTCTTCTTCTTCTTTCTTTTTCCTTTTAGGAGGTTGAGGGGACAAATGCTCCAAAAATATAGAGAGATTGATGATAAATATGATGATGATAGTGGTGGTGGGAGGGGAAGGAGAATATATTATTATTAATTTATTGTATATATATCTCATTAATATTATAATATAATAAGGATTAGTTTAGGATGTGGGTCAAATACTTAAAACATCTTGAATAGTACATCTTGAAACTATTGGGCGAGTTACAAGTTTTCCTAAAATTTTAATCTGTTACAGAGTGGTTATATTACTATGAAACGGGTTACAAAGTAGTCCTAATAGCGTCATTAGTGTATTTTTTCATCCATTTTGACATGTCGTCAAAAAAATCATTTAAAATTCAACAAAATGATTCAAATCTAAATCTAAACTCATCTACCTTATAAACTTTGGTTAAAAACTCAATTTAGTGAGTTAGATTGATATAATTTTAGATTTAAATCAATTTAAGATGAATTTTAAAATATATTTTTGATGACATAGCAAAATGGCTAGAAAAGTACATTGATGAGGTCATGACTTATTAGGACAACATTGTAACTCATTTCATAGTAATATAACCACTTTATAACAGATTAAAGTTTTAGAACGAGTTTGTAACTCACCCTATAGTTTCGGACGTTTGACCCAATGTTTAATTGTGGTAGACTTGTACTTGTTTTTTTGACTTGTTATGGTCTGTGTATAGTAAAATAGTAATTAACTTATAAGGTTTGAGATATATGGTTGGTTATTATTAATATAGTGAGTAAAGTATAAGTTGGAAAATAGAGAATGAGAAAGTGGATGAAGTGTGTTAGTTGGGGGGGCGCAGTAAATATTGTTTGGTGTAGAAATGGACAATAAGGAATATATTCGATTTTAAAAAGAAAAGAAAAGGTTTCAGCAGAGATAGAGAGAAAAGAAGAAAATGTGGGTTTGGGTGATGATGGTGAAATTACAAAAACAACAGAGGACAGTCCTTTGTTTTGCAGATATGGACAAGTGGATGATGGGGCCTCCTCTTCCTTTCTTTCTTCCTTCTTCTGTGCTGCTGCTGCTGCTGCTGATCATGATGATAGAGTCATACAGAGAGATGCTGAACAAGGAAGGAAGAGAAGCAAGTGTGTAGTGTAGTGTTGCTGTACTCAAAATCAAATCATATGCATATGCATATGCATCTCTCTCTCTCTGTATAAAATTCACACTCCTCTCTGCAAGTGTGATCTCCACGTCAACTACCCTCTTCACTTTTTCACTTTTTTTTTAACCTTCAGCCAACGGAAGAGCGGCTGCTTTTACTCTTTTACCTAAGTAAAAGTGAATATAATTGCAATGGTTACAAAACACTGCCTCCTGCCCTTAGCTTGTATGTATATGTAATTAAACATTCATGGATGTTCATGTTAGTAGTGACTGTGTGTGGGACATGTAGAGGAGTGAAAGTGTTAGATTTGAGGGCCACGTAGTTAAATATATTGTTTCATCATTTGCAATCACTCACTACACGTGTTCTTCAACAGAGACCCCCATCTTCTCTAATTGTTGCCACACGCCATGTTTTGGTTTAACGTAAATAAAGTTTCATCTTTGATTCTTTACTTTGAATTCATAACTACTACTACAACTACATGCGTAATATATAATATATATAGTTTTGCATATTCCTATTTCAATTTGGATTCAAATGAATCAATTCAAAGAGTAGTAGTTACGAGTCAATGTTACTTGAATTGTCATGCTAAACACGACAAAATCAACTACACCCACATTTCACAACTAAGTTGAAAGTTATACATTGCAACATGTCATTTGTACATGGTTCATAAAAGATGGGTTAATGTATCATTACTTTGAATGCCCTCGACCAAGCTCAAGGGTTACCTCTATTCCCATTATTGATACAAAGTTAGTTTGCCGTTTTGCTTCTTTCTTCAGTTATCATACTTTACAACTCATTTTATTCATCGAGTTAGACATGAAAGATTATTACTTTATGACTTGCCGCATTATATATATATATATATATATATATACATAAAAACGTATACATAAAACTTAGGTACAAGGTAAGTTGTCGCATAGGTGGGATGGGGGACAAAACCTACAAATTACCAACACTGAAAACTGAAAAGTTTGTAGGGAAAAGAGACAAAAACTACAAATCAATTAATATTAAGAGGCAAAGAAATAAATTACAAATGTTTATAAGATGGCATTTATTTATGGTCAAGCGTGGATGGCATGCAACTCCAAAAATGATGATGATATTAATGATAATCACGCCCAACCCAACGTACTTAATTAATGTCGACCATTTTGGATCAATATATATATATATTTAAATTACAAAAGGGCAAATCTTTTTGTGGTTCTGGTGGGTGCTACGTCGATATGTTTGGTTTTTGTTAGGAGAAACTGATGTTTAATTTGCTAGTTACAGCGGTTCGGCTTTGTTTGCCAGCTTGGACCAGATTTTGAAACACAAAACGACGAAGCACCATTAACGAAAAAACAATCAAAATTCGGAAATTAGGAAAAAAGGCGGCCTGTGATAAGCTTACAAGGGGGGGGGGGGGGATAATGTGATGTTTTGTCGGGTTTATATATATGGTCCACTTCACTAGTAGTAACAATATTAATAATTCCTATCCAATAATTCGATTTTCACCCAACATTTTTTACATGGCTTAAAATAACTCCAATGATTGTTGACTTAATTAGAATAATTTTCTTAGAATGAACAGTGTGATTAAGATTGCTTAGTGGAGATAATTATTCAACCATTTCATATGGTTAGGACTTATTGTATGTAAATGCGCCATAGGCCCATCTTGTAAGTGCTCCTAAGTTTTGGAGTCCATTTTCTAACCAATTTTCGCTTGGGCCTCAAACCCTTTACAAATGGCTCACTATTTTTTTTATCTGTATAAATTAGGAAAAAATCAGTTATCATTTACTACTTACTATTTTGATTCTTTACGCGGAGTTATCTAAGAAAAAAATGTGTCTATAATATATATAAATTAACCATGATGATGAACTCATTGTTCTAACTTGTGAATGTGGCCCGAGATGTTACGCTAACTTGTGATAATGTTGGCTCAGTAGTGTCCATTCCACTACTCTATGGAGAGGATCTTACCTTTTCCATATATATACTCCCAAATCAAAGTAGAAAATTATAGTCTATTAAATTTGGGTCCAAAATATTCCATAACTCTTTCATTTCATTTCACAACATCTCGAAAAAATATCCCTCTCAAATCCAATAATACATTTGCAGTAATTGGTTTGCACGTACCGAAAGAATGTTCCCTACCAAGAATGTCACTATGTGCCTTTATGATGGGATAAATAATGTCGTATTTATAGTTTGGGTGATACTGTTAGTGGCGCCTCTCATTGGCTGATAGTACAAAGGCGACAACTGTTGTGAATGTGAGTCCACTCTCTCAGATCTCACCACATGTACTTTTAGGGTTGAAGCGGCAACCACCAACTGCTTAGGGTTTACTATAGGCCCTGTTGGGCCCATGGTTGCTCTATCCGCTAGCAGCTCGTGTCCTTTGTTTGGGCCCTAGGCGAGGATTGCCTAACCCATATTTTCTGTTTGACCAGTCTCCTTGGCCTTTTGGGGTAACGAGCTCGCAGACATCTCTTGGACCACTTGACTCGTTTTGATAAGATTGTCCCAGTGGACTCATAAAATTAAAAGGGTTAACACACATTTTTGCCCTCTACTATGCAAAGTTAACAAACATACCCTTTTACTATTTTCTAACCGATTTAACACCCTCTACTTTGAAAAGTTTAACAAATATGCCCCTCTATTTATCTTTTCATCTATTTTTCGTCAAATGAGTTGATTATACGTGCTATGTCATATTATTTGTCCACGACATCTCTAATTGGGATGTCCACAAGGTGTAAATATTTAAATTAAAACGAAAAGATAAAGAAAAAACACATTATAATCACTATTATGTATGAAGGTGTTTGTGGTATTTCTTTTTTATTTTTCTTTCTAATTTAAATATTTTTTTATTGTGAACATTCCAAACAGTGATAAGGTGTACAAATAATATGACGTGACACGTACAATCAACACATCAAATGGAAAGTAGATGAAAATTAAACAGAGGGGCATATTTGTTAAAATTTTTAAAGTAAGGGGTTTTAAATCGGTTAGAAAATAGTAAATGAGTATGTTTGTTAACTTTGCATAGTAGAGGGGTAAAAATGTGTATTAACCCAAATTAAAATGATCTTATCTTTCTTTTCTTAATGGTGCATCACCAACTTCCATTTTTTTCTACAATACAAAATAATTTTAATCGGTAAGAATGCGACTAGTATTGTTGTAGAATATTTTTAACTTTTAACCAAATTATGAATTGATTCAACAAATAATAATTTGAATAAAAATGTCAGCATGAGTAAGCTAACTCTAATAATGTATCTAATACAATCAATAAGTAAGTGTTTTTGGTCAAATTTAAACCCTTAATTTTCACCCACAAACAAATGAATGAATGATTAGTAAGGAAGGAGAAACTAATTCAATGGGTTAAAGGAAAAACATATGACATGAAAGGAAAACAAAATCTCTATAGTTAGTTAGGATGGTGCACGATCTATGATTCTCCAGAAATAGAGCTTCCATGACAAAAAACTTTGCAACAGAATTCAAGACTCTCATCTAACATCTCTTCCACTATACACATTTCTATGAAGATTGAATAACTCTCAACCAAAAACCAAGAAAACACATAAAAAAAGAACAAAAGAAAAATAAAAAGAACAAAGAACAAAAGAACAGAACTCACCACCACCCCACCAACCTTGTAGGATTCAGATTTTGAAGATTTTCTTCAGAGATGATGAATATGTAAGCTCACAAATCCTCTTGTTGTAGCTAGAAAGGAAGAGAAAATGAAAGCTAGCTATTCCATTTCTTTTATGAACTTTACTTACTCATCTTCTCTTTGATGGCATGACAACAATCACAATGACCTATTGTGGATAGGATCAGATCCTCTTCGAAATCTACGCTTGCTCGACTGATTTGGGTCGAAACCCTTATCCGAATATACCAAAGATGATTGCCTATTCTTCTTCTTGGCACTCATTGTAACATCCTCGAGAAATCTAGGTTGATGAAGTAGTAGTTTCCCACTTGCCTCGAAGATGATATCTTTGCTTGTAGACCCATGAACAACATGGTGATGGTGCTGAATTGTGATTAACCCTATGCATAGAATGAATGCTAGCAATCTTGAAGCTCCAACAAGCATCATTTGTGAGGAAGAAAGTTTGTAAGCATGGGACAAAGAAGAAGAAGAAGAGAGGGAAAATTTGGGTTTTCTTGGGTAGTTAATTAAGGATTCCATGTATGTATGTGTGGGATTTAAAGCATAAAAAGAAAAGAGAGAGCTAGTGGAGAAAAGGGAAAAGAGTTAGGGACCCCAAATTGGAATTTTTAGATTCATCTAAATTATGAGAGAATTGCACTAAGGCTGATCAATTTGGAAGGGAGAATCTTTAGATGGATGTATAAAGCAAAAAACAAAACAAAGAAACAAAAGGGTTGGTTTTGGAACAATACCTTGGAGAAGCCAAGTATATATACTATATATTCCCCTTTCCCTTTTTTTTTTTTTATAATTCTTGTTTGTTATAAGCATTGCATTTTAGTATATTGCTACAATGGCAATTAAGGTATTAATGTATCTCATGTTAAGAGTCAAAAGACAAAAAGAAACCATGTAGCAAAAAAAAGGCAAAGAAGAGGAAATCTTGGTGTTAGTAAACCTGTTTTCGTTGTTACCGCGCATTCATGATTTTTCTAGTTTAAATCGTTATATAATTTTTATGGATCTCATTTCTAATTCCATTTATTATAACATGATCATAATTCTTCACTAATACACAAATAAGAGCTAATATATAGATCGATCGATCTTGTTTATTTCGTTTTAAACTAAGTTTCGGTCTTTTATGAATTTTGAATTCCGCAAGCTCTTTCTCCTTTTCTTTAACAATTTTAAATTATAAAAATCACATGCAGATTGGAACATTCTATTCTAAAGCTAAGCAAATGTTTTTTTTTATACACAACTACTTTTGTTTTCAGACTCGTTCGTTTATGGTCTTTGGTCCAACCGATCATACACGCAGTCGCAACTAACTACTTTAAAGAGTAGTGAGCCACAGAGTGTTTTAGAATTCTACTTTTTGCACTCAAATCTCTTAGCAGTGACCAGCAGGCCAACAAAGAAGGTATCTTGTTGCAGTATGTTTGATTATGGTGTGTTCTTTCTTGCTTGATTGATTGCTTGGTTGTTTCTGCTGCTGCTATAGGTACATCTAGCAAGCCGAGGCAGTTTGCAAGCCCAGGTAGTGTGAGCACAGATGAGGACGCAGGTTTTCAACTAATGCTGCTGGATTATTACAATGTCTGCGAGAGCAAAGGGGTAATGAAATGCACTTAATGAATGCACATACACTGTGTTAATGAATGCACATACACTGTGTTAATGAATGCACAGCATAGTAGTAAATGAAAAGCTTTGCCTTTGCGTGTAGATACACTGTACAACCTTTCTATCTGGTGGTGATGATCCAAGGATAGTGCTCTGCAAAGCGGCTGAAACAATGGCACCTGATTTCTTAGTAGTTGGCAGCAGGGGTTCCAGTGGTCGTAGGTACTGTATATGATCTTATTCTTCAGCTTCCTTCCTTCCTTCTATATATATATATATATGCTTATTAAAGAAGTAGGCTAGTAATCTGTGATGTATTATGTACTGTTTGCAGATATGGTGATCCAAGTGTGAGTGAATGGGTTGCAGAATATGCACCGGTCCCTGTGGTTATAGTAGTCAGAACGCAAAGCTTCAAAAAGAACTCGCAATCCTTATGATGACTGATACTTTGATCTGATGTAATTGTACAGTTTTCATTCATTTCTTCTCTTTGTATTGCTACAATTAGATACAATTAGAACATAGTGTCAAGATCATCGTCTCTTTCCACTATTACCAGAAAACTCCCTTCAATCTGTACTCAATCCTCTGCTGAATTCCCTTCAATCTGTACTCAATCCTCTACTGACTAGAACAAGAAAATCAAAAGACAACCCTTTTGCAAGGAAATCTTGTTCCTTTTTCACTCTAACGATTGGTTTGATTTCGTCGGATTTAGATCCCCACGTCGGCGGCGACGATCCGGCGGAATTCCTTGTTCGTTGTGTGTAAGGGGATCGATCGTCTTTATTTCAAGGAAACGACGACGTTTGGGGTGATAAGTTTTAAAGGCTTTTGGAGTTTATGCGGGCCCAAAATGAAAATGGCCCACAAAATATGGGCTCGGGCCTGCAACATAACAGTTAAATGAGAAAGTTCTTTAAATTGCTGAGGGACCCATTTTAGGAGTTGTTTAAAAAAGTTGGAGCTCAGGTCTTATTTTAAGGCTTTTTTAATTAAAGCCCGACCCGAAACGGAAATGGCCCATTAAATATTTTTCAGGCCCGCAGACGCACAGTCTAAAGGTCCAACCCCACAAACTGTTTTGACCCGACCCGGGAAAAAACCGCCGACCCGACTCGTTTCACGCGTGTCTTACACGCGCCTACGCGCACCCACGCGCCTGTTTTACTCCACGCGCGCGTGTAAATTAAATGCGAGTGGGCTTCACGCGCCCGGTGTATCTCACGCTCCTCTGGTTAGAAGTCGCGCGTTCCGTCTGGTATGCAGCCGTCGGTGTACACAGCCGCCGTAGAATTGAAACGAAGGCGTAACTGAAGCTTATTGATCTTCAGTTCATCGTCTTCTCCTTCTTAATCTCGGCTCTTAACACTCTTTTCGAAATCATCTTTCTTCCGGTCTCCTCCCTAGGGTCAGTCGCAGATGAATAATACGATGATTTGAGCTGCCGGTGAGTAAATTGCTACCCGAGACTTCCAATCCAGAACGTTAACAGCTGTTCCGGTAAGTTTTCTTCCTTCTTTATAAGTCTTCTGCTTGGAAATCAGCTCCCGCAACCCCGGCGGCGCTTGTTTGTATTGATAATGCACAGCTTCATGTTTTTAGCACTCTGCTGGAAATGTTATTTCGCGAATTCGTCAATCGTTTATTCATTTGCCAAGCAAATGAGATACAATTAGGACAAAGTGTCACGTATTATGACAGAATACAAAATAGCTTATAGACATTTGATGATGAATGAACACTTAGGCTTTCTGAGATGTAACTAGTTAGCAGCATCTGATATCACAGATGATGCTGAGATTGATTCAGTAGGGCTAGCAGCCTCTATCTACAATTGCGAAATTCGAATTCCCTGTCAGCATTTTGATGGCTATCTGTGACATTTCATTGAACCAATCCTCCTCTGGTAACACACTGTGAATTCCAAGACACGAAATGTGAGTTCTTTTTTGTTTGTTTAAGTTCATGATCGTTGATCGAGAAGTGAAATTCAGGCTTTACCTGTATGGATCTACACCAGTAGCAGATGCAGCATCAATTGCTCTTGCTATGATGTCTTTAATGACTTTGTGTAAGCTTCTGGACAAGTAACGGCCTTTTTTTTTGGTTAAGAACAAGTAACGGCCTTCGATGCGAAGATCAACACGAACTCCATGTCCAAATATAACTGCAAATAGGGATGATAGATTATGAACATTGAGGAATGATAAGGATTCTGCAAGGTTGAGGAGCTTTATATGCATACCTGTTGCAGGCCGAAAGGTCCTAATGGTTTGGCTCCTTGCTCAATCTCTTCCCAGAATGCTTGATCATCAGAAAGCCAAAGGATTATAGTCTCCATGAGTCTCATTAACAACACAGTTGCAAACCGCTCCCTACCCACAAACACATCTGTTGCAGTGCTTGCGAAGTTTGTAATTTTCGTGAACAAGAGCTGGAAAATGGGAGATGGAAACCATTCAGGCTCTTCAGTGTGATCATCCATACTGGTATAAGTATGTGCATTCAGATTAGTGTCACCGTCGTCAGTGAAGGTAAGCTCGAGTGCTTGTAGTCTACAGAAGCTGTCTCTTAATCGATCAAGGGATCACTGAAGCTTCCTCTTCCATTCCCTTTGCTCAGGGAGATGGGATGGCTTCTCTGATCCTTTCCTGGATTGTTCATCCATTCTATTGTTGGACGATAGAAGTTTCGTGGCAGCTCGAGGAAGAAGCTCATCTGCTAACAATGATGCATTTGCTAGTAATGCAAGTTGCTGCATTTCTGTCTCAGCTGGCTGACCAACCCTTCCAGGTTTTCTTCAATATCGGTTGAACCTGTTAATGCTTGGATTAAGAGATCGACGTACGAGTTGAATGCTCGTTGAACGCCTTCCAATGCTGGCCCGTCCAAATGAAGGCACTCCAATGGGACGATATCCTCGAGGAATTCCTGAACCATTGAGTTGAGTTTGTTGGCACTTGATGAGAGCTTTGGTTGTGATCCTACTGAAAGAGGTGCAGGGGAAGACATGGCCTTTCCACCAGAAGGTGAAAACGAAAGAACCCAATCATCTGTAACAGCCAATGCAGCTGTGCTATGTTCAATCTTCTTCAAGTTAGCATGGAATGCTTGCTCAATCCACGAGCTTCGAGCAATGAACAATGGCCTAAGCACACTTGCATACAGTCAGCTGAAACTGTAAGTCCATCAGTGGCGGCTGATGAAGCCAAGACATGTCTTTTCAGAAGTAGAGCAAAGGACTCAGTTTGCTTGACCGTCCATGACTTGAGCTCAGACGTGTACGAAGACTCCTCCCCGAAAACCAACATGGAATCGCTCATGGCACGAGCTATAGTCGAGAACACAAACTGCGAGATAACAGTGGCGTACGATCCTCCACCACCTCCGAGCGAGTTGTTGGAAGAACGTATGCTCCTCATTGAAGCCTGAAGCTTCTTCAGATGATACTGAAGTAACAATGTGTGAGCTCGTGGACCGTCCCCGAGCTGCTTCAGTGCCTGGACAGCTGATCGAAGCTCCAATCTTCGAGTCGAGGGTTGGTTGATTGTTTCGGAAAGCTGCTCAGCAAATCTCATCCTTTGTTCAGTGATTGAAGCCTGCATTGCCATGAGAAATTTAGGGTTCATCTGAGGTTCTTCACTTGCGTCTTCTACCAGCATTTCCCCTTGATGCGGTGGTTGGATTCCGCCGCTCCTCTGCCTCGGCGGCGTCGACGATCAGTTTTTTTCTTTTCAAGGCGATCGGCGTTGGAAGCAGAGAGATGAGTTAACTTATGAGCGTCTCGTAGTGGAAGTCTGTTAATTTTCTTACCTGAAACGACGGCGTTTTATGGAACTACTATTTACTGAGTTTGTTTAAAGAGTCGGAGCTTAGATTGGATTGTAATGGCTTTTGGACTTTAGGCAGGCCGAAAAGGAAAATGGCCCACATATAATGGGCTCAGGCCTGCAAGAGGACGGATAAATGGCTAAAACGGCGTCGTTAGAATGACATTTTTTGGAGTTGTTTAAAAAAGTTGGAGCTCCAATCGGATTTTAAGGCATTTTGAAATAAAGCGCGACCCGAAAGGGAAATGGCCGATCATTTTGGGCTCAGGCCCACCAAGGCACGGTCTAAAGGTCCAACCCCACAAACTGTTTTGACCCGACCCGGGAAAAAACCGCCGACCCGACTCGTTTCACGCGCGTCCTACACGCGCCTACGCGCACCCACGCGCCTGTTTTACTCCACGCGCGCGTGTAAATTAAATGCGAGTGGTGGTGACGCGCTGTGTGCATCTCACGCGCCCGTGCTTTGTGCTGCCTGGTATTCAGCCGGCGGACGGCGGAAGACGAGCGGCCATGGAACAGAAAACGAAGGCGTTTGATCATCTTCAGCTTCTCCTTCTCCTTCTTCTTCTGATCTTAACCCTCTTCTCGGAATCGTATTTCTTCTCTGTCTTAATCTGCTGCTCCCTCGCTCAGTTGTTGCCATGAACGATACGAAGATTCGTCAGAAGCTCCCTGGAGCAAGGTTGCCCCCGTAGACTTCCAATCAACGATGGGGTCATACTCCTGCAAAAATCAGACCATCGGAAGGATAAAAGTTGTTTGTTCTGAGAAGAGAAAAAGATCACTCAAATGAAGGTACTTGTAACAGCGATCCAGTTGCCTGAGTGCATAGCAGTCATGAAGACAATTGCTAGATTTGTTGCAATATTGGTGAATGTGTTTTGCAGATATGTGTTTCTGGGCCAAAGATGACAGCACATTCAAGTAATGACTAATGACTATCGAGATTGATACTAGGACAAGTTCTTTAATGATCTACAATCTATTCCTACAGTTTCTTTCAGGTTCTGTATTTGCTTTAGCTCATATGCGAGATTCTCGTTCCATCGATCTAAAAATTGCACAGTTCCTTAACATTGTAAGAATGTTGGGAAATATATTTCAGACATTTTACTATCATTCCTGAGAATATTAGCCATTTTGAGTACCTTCCAATTTTTTTATAGGCTAACCATCACCGAAAATGACCAAAAACCGAAAAGTGCGACATTTTGGCTTAAATACCTAGATTTTCTCCAAATTTTAGGCGAAACCTGGTTGGAATATATTTCAACATTTTTAACTATCATTCCTGAGAATATTAGCCATTTTGAGTACTTTCCAATTTTTCATAGGCTAACCATCACCGAAATGGCCCAAACCGACAAATGCGACATTATTGCTTAAATACTAGATTTTCTCCAAATTTTGAGGCAAACCTGGTTGGGAATATATTTCAGACATTTTACCATCATTCATGAGAATATTAGCCAATTTGAGTACTTTCCAATTTTTCATAGCTAACCATCACTCGGAATGGCTAAAAACCGACAAATGCGGCATTTTGGCTTAAATACCTATATTTTCTCCAAATTTGAGGCGAAACCTGGTTGGGAATATATTTCAGACATTTTACTATTGAATCCGCCCAGTTGGACCGGTGGATCATAACTGTGGTTCTTGGAGGTTGAGGCAATGAATCCGTCCTCGGTAGTGTCCTCGGCGATGGTACCCCATGCAAGGTGGATGTGCAAGGGGTTTATAATATGTAAGGTGACAAGTATGTGGATAATGTAGGGAGAATGGGTTACAGAGAAGTACCGGGCGAGAGCCCTTTTGGTGTGGCGAACCGATAGCCTTAGCGTACAGCGTGAAAGCTTGTAGTATCAGGCGTATGGTCTCAAGTCTGTGTCTCTTCTGAATGGGGGATCCTGTTATTTTATAGGTCCCATTGGTCTGGGCAGGGCCCAAAAACGTGTCCTGCTCTGAGTTGGGCCGCAGCGAGTCATCGTCAACAGTAATGGGCGGTGGTTTCCTGTTGAATGTGACAGGTGACCCTTTGGCTGAGGCGGACGGAGGACCGCCCTCGAGTGACGGACCGCCCTGACCATGCTCGAGGGCGGATTCAACTCGGGCCCATCAATTGCCCCCAGTATGGCCTCGAGGCCGTGCGAGGCTCTCGAGGCGATACTATGGAACTGCTTCGAACGCCCTGGAGTGACGAACCGCCCTGACCATGTTCGAGGGCGATTCAACTCGGGCCCTCATTGCCCCCAGTATGGCCTCGAGGCCGTAAGAGGCTCGAGGCGATACTATGGAACTGCTTCGAACGCCCTGGAGTGACGGACCGCCCTGACCATGTTCGAGGGCGAGTTCTAATCTTGTTGCCGATGCTGTTTGCCGGTGACCGAAACGGGTGGAGCTCTTCTTTTGAGGTGAACTTGCACGTGTCCCACTCTTTTTTTTTTCTTTCCTTGTGCAGGCTACTAGTCTATTCGCCCACTGCCTGGGGGACACGTGGCTCGATTTAACTTGCGACGTTTCGCTTACTCACGTCACCAGTATAAATATGGGGTTTCCCCCCTCTGATCTGGCACTTTAGACTGAAAACTAGTTTTTGAGAGCATCCAGCCCTTTCTTCTTGCCAACTTCTTTGAGCGTGTCTGTCTTGTCAGCCGAGTTCGCCCTTCCCTTATTACTTTGACTCTGTTCGCCATCTTCCAAAACATCCACCGATAGAGATTCTGATGCTGAGTCGTCCCTCCTTCCGCGAAGCAAGTATGTTCCTTTGAAACTTCTTGCATTCAAATATATTTATATCCGCCCATTGTATTGTTTTGTTCTTTCGCATTTCTGTATTGCGTGCCCCGCCCTTCTATTTCCTTCCTCCTTGGGCGTGTGATGATGTCGTCTAGTGGGTCGTCGTCGTCCTTAGATTATGACCATTTAGAGAGTCTGTTGAGGGGCACGCGGGACGACGGCGGTCTGCCGCGCGCACCTTCTCGAGAGGCGAGGACGGAAACTGCTCCTGCATCTGCCCGCCCTTTGGTGTTCATTCCTCCTCCTCTTCGATTTGCGCCCCTTATACTTCTGTTGTAGGAGGCTATGATTGAAGGGAGGAGAGGATCAGGGGCGGATTCTTCCGCCGAAAAACGTCTACGCCTGTCAGCCCCAACCGTGCGCCGAGTCCTCCTCTGACTCCTGAACCGTCCAAGGAAGAAGTCGATGACGAGGGATCAGACGCCGGCGATCCCAAACAGAAAGGGCAGATGCCCTATCCGAGGACTCCGACCTCATCTTTAATCCGTACGCGGTCGCGACTTCACCGCCGAGTACGTGTTTTCCGGAGGATGACGAAACGCTGCCGACTCCGTCGGCGGAGCAGCTCCCACCGCAGGCAGAGGCCAGGTTCCAAGGGCCCAACTCAAATATCTGTCGGCGTTCGCCTCGTGGCAGGTCGGGTTCACCAAGGAGGCTTGGGGTTTTGAGCTGCAGACCGAAGCCGTGGGAATGATACGGATACAAGGTCCTATCCTGGGAGCAGATGTGGGATGGCGCCCCGGACTGCCGAGAGGTGTATGGGCCGGGGTACTTCCCCTACGTTAAGACGAGCGCCCTGGCGAGAATGTTGAACGAGTGCGACATGCCTCAGCGTTTCTCATACGCCGCCCCTGCTCGAGTCTGCTCAATCGGGAATTGCCCACCGGATGGGTGGGAGTGTGGGTTGAGGCGTTTCGGTACGGCCTCCGCTTCCCCCTGGATTCCTGGAGGTGGATGTTCTTGATCTTCTGGGAGCGTCATTGGAGCGCTCCAACCCCATGCCTGGGCGGTCATGACCGCCTTCAAGGTGTCATGCATCAAGAGGCATGTTGCCCCAGCGGCCAGAGTATTCCGCCAGCTATACTCCGCCAAAATTGGGCAAATGGCATTACGTTCTCAAAGAAGAGAGCGTACTCTGGGAGCGGAGTCTACGGCGTCATCAAGGCGTCCTCTGTGTGGTTTCACAGCTTCTTTTTTATGAGAGCTGAATCGCCGGAGGATGCCTCCTGGGCGGAGCGCCTTCGACTACTTGGTCGTATGGCGCAATTGAAGAGTTCAACCGACTTCACCGTCTTCAGGGGAATGACGCCAGCATTGTAGACTGGGCGAATACCTGGAACTACAATCTGAAGAAACGGTGCCTAAACGCTCTGAGCACTGCTAGATGGCGGTGGTGAGCGGACAACAACTGAGGGCGATGCGTCCATTGTAGTGCGCCGCTTTTTTTTGACATGTTGATTGTGATGATGTGCCCTAACCGTTTCCTTGTTCTTTGGGCAGAGATTTTCCATCTTCGCTGCGTTGCTGAACGCTAAGTCCCGGAGGGGGGTTTTCCCCACACACAGCCTCAAACCGGAAGGTTCGGGAGCTGGGGCAACATCAGCACAGAAGGACGCGGACCAGCCCCGCGCCCTGCCCAAGAGAAGGCGGACAAGGAACGCCGCGAGAAAAAAACGGTCGCAGCAGAGCCATCCTCCGGCACAGAACTTGGAGCGTACAAAACGCCGAAAGTCGATCATGAGGAAAGACCCTGGGAAGGCGAAAACCAGTGGCAGGACCAGGCCGGAGACCCCTCAGGATTTCACAGCGCTGCCGCCCCCCTACATGCAGCCGACACTAGCGGCAGTGAGGTTCTCCCCCAAAGGCCGCCCTTCAACTGGCGGTTTATTTGGGATATCGACCACCCCCGTACTGGGGACGGGGTTCGCCGCTTGGCAAAGGAGCAAATGGCGATTGGGCCGGGGAAAGCTCAAATTTCCTGGTTCCGGTACTGTTTTGTTTCACAATCGACCCGCCTGGATTTTATTCTTTTGCAACAGCTCTTAGGTCCCCCGCCGGGGCCCTGCGGGCGGCCGTTCAGGCGCACAGGCAGAGCGGCCGCAAGGCGGGGAGGAGATGGGGGGCTGAGTTGAGGGAGGCCCGGGCCCCTCTCAACAATGGAAGGCCAAATACTCCAGGGCCAAAAAGGAATGGAAGAGGAGGCGGCCCAGCTTCTGGTAACTACCTCTTCCCAAATTTGGACTTGCTCCGTTTGCGCACCCCAAACCCAAAGCTACTGAACACATGTTGGACTACAAGCGGAGCAGGAGAAACGGGGTCAAGGTGGAGAACGCCTTGACGGAGGCGGTACCCTGATGGGGACGCCTTGAAAGGGGAAGGGTGGCCGCTTGGAAACCTCAAGGGGGTCAGGGGCCGAGGACCTGGGCCAAAACTAAGGACGGGAAAGCCGCGACCATGCCTTGAAAGAAGCTGAGGAGACCCTTCAGGCGCTGAAGGCGGATGTGGAGAAGGCCGTCGCCGAAGAAAACCGCAGAGGAGCTTGGCGATCGGGGGCAAATGCTTTGGACAACACCCTTGCTGCTGTTCCCACGAACTCCCCACGGGGGAAATGGGCTGATTCCTGGAATCAGGAGCAGATGCTCTTTGCGGCGTCTCGGCCCGGGTGATGGCGCAGGAGAAAAGAGGAAACGGCCGACTCCCAGGTGATTCCTTCGGACCGCCCCCAAGGAGCTGTTGTCCGAGGCCTTCTCGAGGTGAGCCTTCGCCACAAGGAGCTGAGGAAGAAAGCTGGCGTGCTGATAGGGTTTCGGGCGACAAGACAGGGTCGTCGGGGGCGTTCGATTCTGTCTTGTAAATTTGCCTTCCTTTTGACTTGTTCCTTGGGATCAAACTATCAATTTTCCCCTTTTCAGGATGAGAAATAAAAGCCATTGTTTCCAGGTTTTCATCCCCTTTTCTTCTCTCCTTTTTTGTTTGGGGTGAAATGCGTATGATTAAATTTTGTTGTCCCGATTTCCCCTTTAGGGAAAACTGGACAACGAAGTGTTGGGTTCCGCCCGGGGAAAACGAACTCCAAAGAGGCGTTTGGGGTTTCCGGGCCCTTGGGAACCCAACGCTGATGAGCTAGATTCCGCCCGGGGAAAACTGACCAAAGAGTGTTGGGTTCCGCCTTGGGGAACCCGAAGTTGGAGGGGGAAAGGGGTTCCCCCCTTTGGGGGAAACCCCAACGCTGATGAGCTAGATTCCGGCCCCGGGGAAAACTGAACTTTAACGAGGTGTTGGGTTCCGCCTTGGGGAACCCGAAGTTGAGGGAATGTTGGTTCCCGCCTTGGGGAACCCGAACGCTGATTTAGCTAGATTCCGCCCCGGGGAAAACTGAAAATCAACGAAGTGTTTTGGGTTTTTCCCCCTTGGGGAACCGAAGTTTTAGGGAATGTTGGGGGTTTCCCCCTTGGGGAACCCCGAACGCCGTGAGCTAGATTCCGCCCTGGGGGAAATCGAATGATGATGAATTTAAATTTCCCCCCTGGGAAAACTGAATTCAAAGAAGTGTTGGGGTTTCCCCCTTTGGGGGCCCGAACGCTGAAGAAATATATTCCGCCCTGGGGAACCCGGTTTTTGGGGACGGGGTTAAGTTCCTTCTAGGGGGGTTCGAACCCGGCCCTGCTTTTTGTAAATACTTGTTTGTTGATACATAATATCGTTATAAATCCTTGATGAAACTGCCTTCCTTTCCTTTTACCCCCTTTTAAATAGGTTGCCTTCAAAAAAACCCAAAACCCAAAAAAAGAAGGGGGAAAGTTCAGATTTAGGGGCCCTTTCTTCATTTGCACTGTATTTTCCGCAAGTGCAGGGGTTTTCCTTTGTCTTGTGTTTTGGTTCCCCGGTTGGTGTTCGGATTTTAAAAGGTGTCGGACCGATATTCACGGCCCTTGTATGGCCTTCCATTGGGGCGTTTTTTTCCCCTGTTGGGGGACCGGCCGAAAAACCTTCGCACTCCCCATCCCCCTTTTTCCCCCAGGTGATGAGGGGGGAAGTAGTTGTATCGCCCCCCAATTGTTCCTTTCGCTACCGCGATAGCTGCACCCTCCCTTGTTTCAAACCCGGGCCAGATTATGATGTAAGCCTGAACATTGTTGGGTGGTTTGAAGTGCTGAATCCGAAGCTAGGCAGATTTACCCCCAAGGTAGGCTGCTTGGTTAATATACCAGGGTGAAAAGGGGTTAAATCTGTGGCTGTTTGAAAACAAAGTCCCTGTGCGCCCTGGGAAAGTTGGTACCTCATCGACCCTTTTTCCCCTTACCCCATCCACCTCTCTCAATCCTTGCAAGATGAGCTTTTTGAGGTTTTCCGCCTGTCCGTTCCCCTGGGGTATGCCCCCGACCCCAAACGAACCAAGATTTTGAACTCTTCACAAAAGAAAAGGGAAAACCCCGTGAATTTAAAAACTGAGTGCCTGATACGCCAAATCCTAGAGGAAGCTAAAGCGAGTGATGAGTTTTTCAACAGAATTTTTCACCTGAAATCCCGGAGGAGGCGAGAGTTCGGGCCTCCCCCCTTTTGTGAAGTAATCCACCCACGATGATGTACTTCTCTTCCCCACCGCTTTTTTGGGAATGCCCTACAAATCCCCCCCCAAGAAGGCAAAGGGCCATGGCGAAACTATCGGCTGAAGAGCGTGGAGGGAGGTGTGCGTGTTAGCGAAAGTGACACTTTTTGGCCCCGCTTGACCAGCTTTTCCCGAGTCTCGGCGGTTTTGTTGGCCAATAGTCCCCTGCAAAATATTTTCTTTCCAGGCTTTGGCCCCTAAAACCCATCTCGACGACCCACTAACACACCCTCAAAACCCAAGGTGAAGCCCGGTAGGGATTAAAGAGAGGTCGGTCCTCCGATGGGGCATCTCCCCTTTTCCCTGTTTGGAATCGGCGGCGTCTGATCCCTGTCATCGATTTTCTTCCTTGGAGGTCAGGATCAGAGGAGGCTCGGTGAAACGGTGGGCGACGGCGGGACGTTCGGGGAAAGAACCCCCCCTGACCCTCCCCTTTCCCTTCATCATGTCTCCTACAACAGAAGTAAAAAGGGCGAAAATTTCCAGAAGAGGAGGGGGAAAATGAACCCCAAAAAGGGCGGCGATGCAGGACAGTTTCCCCCTCGCCTCTCGAGAGGGCGCGCGCAGACCGCCTCGTCCCCCCCCGGGGCCCCTCCCAAAAGACTCCTAAATGGTCATAAACAAGGACGACGACGACCCACTAGACGCATCTCACACGCGAACAAATCGCATATTCTCACAGTGCCCCTGGCGGGGCTCGGTCTGGGGCCCGGGATAAAGAGCGGAAAAACCGTATCACTCTCCCCAGATTACCAGGATAATGGGAAATTTGTTCCCCCTGGGATTTCCCGGAAAGGGCATACCGCGTCTCAAATATCCACTGAGAAACAGCCCCTTCCTTCTTGAGAGCCCACCCCCATAGCATTTTCTGCTAATGGAGTTTTTTCCCCCCTAAATCCCATTCCCCCTTTTTTCGGTGGAACTTCAGCTTGATGACTGTGGAGAAAACCCCCTCGAAAGGGGGCCAAATTTGGGGCCCCCCCATTTTCAATTATACCCGAATTGCAATGGTGAGTACCATTTTTTGTGCTTGTTTCCGGTGATCGCGTCCCCCAACGTGATGGGAAAAAGATTACGCCCAGTACAGTTTCGCCATTTCCCCCCCGAAGCAGTCACATGATCTTAGAAGCTGGTAGGGCGGGGTCTAAACCCCCTTCTGCTGAAAGGCCGGCCCAGAGTATATCCGCCGAACTCCCTCGGCACTAGCACCCCCTCTACCAGAGTGTCTTCAATGATGACACGGTCACCATCGCTTGGGTGCCCGGGATTCCCCCCCGCAAATCTGCCCATGGACGTAATGGCAGCTCTCTATCCCACGTCTGACCCGAACATTCACCAACCCACCCTTTGCTTGGGCGTTCCTCCCCTTTCCCCCTAAAATCACTGCATGTTCTCTTGTATTGGGCCCTTTCCCCGCCCTCCTTTGGAATCCGGACTTTCCTCATCCCTTATCCTGTCGAAAACACTTGTCTTTCTGGGGGCGTGGGTGTCTACCCGCCTTCGGGGGGGGTGTCCTTTAACCTTTCCTTTCCTCCTTGTCTTGGCGATTCTGAGCGTTCCCCGCTCCTTTTCTCGGCTTCGTTACTTATGATGAATTCCTTGAGGTCACCATTCTTTATGGCTCCTCAATCTCACTGCGAGATTTCCCGGCAGTCCACCGTGTCCGTGCCCCTTCTGCCCATGAAACTCGCAATAATCATTTAGGTTTCCCCCTTTTTAGTGCGAGCCTTGGGTAACGGGGCCGGCCACCCAGCAATCCCCCTTTCTTTCTTGGAGGACCGTACATGAGCCTTCGCCTTGATTCCGACAGGGTGTGTACCCTTGTTCCGATCTTCCCTCTCCGTGAGGGCGTTTGTCTCTTCTGTCTCAGGGCTTTCTCTTCCCCCCTTTGGGTACCCCTTTTCCCTGTTCTATCGTTTGACGCCCGTCCCGTCCTTATCTGGCGACATTCTCTTCCACTTAAACTGGGGCTTCCCAATTCTGGGGTTTTTTTGGTTTTCCCCCGCCCAAGTCCTTCACCATTGGGTCTAGGGGGGTTTTTGGGTTTTTGGTAAAGCACAAGTATGCGGGGGGCACCGCCGCGCCCCCGCCTTGGCCCACTTCTCGTAGTACGCCTAAAGTCTAACCGGGTCTGTCTAATTTCCAAAAAGGCGCAAATTTGCGTCCCGCCCCTTTTTTGTTTAGAACTTGTGGAAAAGAGTTGGCAAAATCTTTCCCCAATTTTTTATGATTCCTTCCGCCAAACCTCCATCCCCGGGTTGGGCACTCCATTAAATTCCGGGGCTACGGGGTAGGGCGCCGGGCCGTGAACACTGCATGGGATGGGGGATTTTAAAAGATGTTTGGCGGACCCCAGTTCCGTCTACCCTTTATTCTTGGGCCAATCCTTTTGGGGGGGGAAAGCTAAGGGGAATCTTGTCCAAAGGCTGCCGCATGCGAGTTCTTTGGGCCCGACTGGTGCGGGGGAAAAGTCGACATTTCGTCCGAGTCCGCCTGCCGGGTTTCCATCCGCCGATGAGCCTTCGGGGTGATTTCCGGGGGGTTGCCTTGGGCCCCCAGGAACTTTACATCACTGCCATTTCCACGTTTGTCTTTTTAGTCGGCCCTTTG
>CM068301.1:0-37921 GCA_034768395.1 Linum lewisii
TCATGCATTCATAAAAATAGAAATAGAACTTGAATGTATTGATGCACCCTGTACAGATATCAGGGTGGATGATTTCACGAGAGGGGTTTGAGGTGCTGAATTGAGACTATGCCACCCGGACCAACTTGATGACAAAAGTTTTCGGTATTGATGCTGTAGAGTGGTACTTCGAGAGTTTACCGCTCTTGATTGCTTGCTGGTCATAAAAAAACGTAGGCATCTGTTGAATGATAGTTGTTAGAGCATCTTTCATCGATACTTTTCATTCACAAGTCAAGACTTTTCCAAGTTAATAGATAGGGTTTCATGCTCTTTCTGTTTAACTATGAACCTTGTTTTCATTGCTTTCAGCATAGCTCTCGAGCAAAAAAGAAAGAAACCCTTTCAAGTCCATATGAGGATGTGGATCAGTGTTCACTTGAAAGAGTGGATCGGGTCTTTTGCCACGCTATCCATAAAGGATTTTATATCTGTTAGCTCGACAAGAGGTACATTTTATGATTCTAAGCATCATTCTCTCTTGATTGTTATGCACACAGTTGCTGAATTCCGAGTATATATTTTTTCCAACAATGTGTGGTAGAAAGATTCAGAATTTTTTTGCCAGATAAAAAAGGAACAGTGAAAACAAGTTAGTTTGACATTCTTATTTGTTTTCATTCTAAGGATCCCAAACATGAAGAAATGATCGTATATCAATCATCAAAGTCATCGTTCTGAACTTCAGACACTTCACTCATCTTCTAGCAATCCATCGAAGCCGCTTGTGTGGTAATTGTCAAGGCTGCTGACTACTACTAGCTTTGCATATTTGATAGCAGAAGATGATGCTTGTTAAAGATTGTGCAAGTAAAAGTGTTTTTTTATGCAATTCTAATTCTACCTCTTTCTATGTTGATTTAGCAACATGTCCTCGTTGTAACTTTGGGAAGGCCCTGCAAATTGGATCAGGTGACAAGCCAACCACCACATTTTACTTCTTCCTCAATGATTAATGTTCAAGAATGCTCAGTCCGAGCTTCTGCCACCGAATGACAAGCTGTTGGACTAATCTTATACAAGTCTGAGGTTGATGATGTAGATGACATATATTTACAACTGAGGTGTGTTTCTGTACATTAATAAGCAGAATCCTGTGCGTATAAGCTCTGTTTGAGCTCAAAAATTATGTCCCACAAACAAGATCACAGCTAATTCAAATAGTTTAATACTCTAAATCATTTATATTTTTTATCTAGCTTTCCCGGCATGGAAGATCTACCCTCGAACCAGCAATTTCTTTACAGTCCTACTGTATCTTTTGTTCACTAGTTGTACAAAAAGACATTATCAATGGCTTTTAGTTCTTGAGTCTGTTTAACCACACGTATGACCTTATCTCTTCCAGGAAAGCTTCTCCAGTTCGCGAGTCTCTTACTCTTCATGTTGACTCACTGAGCAAGAATGTGCAGGATTTTTTTTTTCTCAGAGAAAGATGTTGGCAAGAACAGAGCCCTCTTCAAAAGTTGCAAGAACTCAATAACACTGTTGCTGTTTCTGCAATAACGACTAGTTTGACAAAGGAACGACTTTCTGATTTCCAGGTACTTCAATTGTTAAATTTGTTCCATATTGCTGTTTTTATGATCTGTAAAGCACGTCTATTTGATTATTTCTATGTATATTATTATGTAAACTTGGAACAGTGTCTTCTATTTTCTACATGGCAATGTCAATCTTTAATATATTCTTGTTCTTGCTATTTCTCTTATTCTATCATTTGAAGTATTAACATCATTCCTTTGTTATAATAGATGTACTTCTCCTTTTTTTTTTCCCTTAACTGAATTTCACTTTTTCTTGTTGATTAACTCATCTGCTATTTGGTCTCTGATGCTCTGCTTGTATTTGCAATTAGATTTGAAGATTATTTTGCTAATTGGGTGATGCAATTGATTTACACATTCCCGGAAGATGACCTGTAACAAGTACTAGTGTTCCATTTTCTATTGATGATCCTAGCCGCCTCCATTTTGTTATGGCGGAAACATTTGGCATTCCAGTTCCTGACTGGGTCAATAATCTTAAGATGTTTGCAGAGGCTGTTGAGAAGGCGTTGTTGCTAAAATTGTAATAGATGAGAAGGCTGCTATCATCATCATCAGACGACGATTCAACCCAAATAAAAGAACTCGTTTGGAAGATAAATGTATGAATTTGTCAAAAAGAAACATGCTAGGTGACTTATTTGTTATTTGATCCAAACTACAATGATCAGAAATGTAATTTACCATGCAAATCTGCGTTCAACGATCATGTTCTCCAACCAAAATCGTTCATTTTCCCATCTTCTCTTTTTTTCCCATTGCCTTTGTAGTCTTCAAAGACTGCTCAGCACCATCTCTCCACCTCCCCGACAAGTCTTCATTCGCATTCCGCCTGCTCGGTGGCCGCCGACGCTTACAATCTGGTCTCCGCCGCCTCTCACCGGACGGATCGTCATTCTCCCTCTTACTTTGTCTTCCAGGTACTCTCTCCAACATGATTTATTTCGTCAATGATTTGAGGAACCCTAGAAACAAAACTAACTTCATTCCTGTTAGGATCTACAAGCTACAACATGGAAACTGTTGTCAAGGATTAGATCCTTTTTCATTTCAAACGTAAATCTGTTCTGAAGGGAGTTTGGTGATGTATAACGCCCTGTATACATATAGATATTTCTGTGAATTTTCCAGATTTTGATAAATCAATTTTTTTGGATAATAGATTTTGATAAAATCATTCATTATTCTGGATTCAGCTTCTGCGACCTTATGTATAAGTTGAAATTTCATAACCATAAGAAACGAACTGGAAATGCATTGCTAATTTTAATTAGTCCTCACTTTTATGCTCACGAGAGTTGAGGTGTTATTGTTTTCCTTAGTTTTGAAACGAAATGGTTCTTCTTTGGCGACAGGACGAGGAGTCTAGACTCCAGACGAGAATTGGTTGGGGCTTTGTGTGGTTGCAAGGCATGGCTGTGCAGTGCAATGGCAATGGCAGCAGCTATTTTGTAGCAAGATCAATTCAGGCTTCCGTATTGCCTTCATTAGCGTCTTCATTCTGTAAATCGAATCGTAATATTGGTGGTTTTGGCAAGGTTAGGCTCCTGTGCGCACTTGGTGGTGGGGGAAACAGTAGCAGTGATGGTAGCAAGAAGAAGGGCGTTCCTAACTCTAATTATGTGGTGCCTTTGGATAAGTCTTTCTCTTCCGCACAATCTTCATGTATAACTCGCCCACTTGCCGAGATCTTACGTGATCTGAACAAAAGGATTCCGGACAACATAATCAAGCCTTCAGAACCTCCCACCTCCATTCCTTGGTATTGTGATAGATTTCAGTAGCAATTTTCCTATTTTATCTGTATTTCGAAATCCCTAATACACCATGTATCTATTCTTGTTCTTCCTTTAGGTACCATGCCAACCGCATGATGAGCTTCTACGCCCCTGGTATTTTCTGTGTTTCTTCCCTTCACTTCATCTGAGTTTATGAACAGTTAGTTATGCTTTTATGTCGTATCTCATCATTGTGGCCAATCGTTCTTCATTGCACTTTGAATTAGGATATTGTTCTTTCATGTTGACCTGAACTTAGCTATACACCTTAGTTGCTTAACTGCTCACTGATGTCCAACCAGGTTGTGAATTATAGTTGCAGGATTATCCTAATGTTAAAAATTCCTGACTTGTTACCTCATACAGTTACTGTCTTGCGCATATGCTCCATCATAAATTACTGAGAGCATGACATGTCCTAGCGTAGTTAGTTAACTTTGTTCCTTACCAAATTAGGCTTTTCCCTGTAATCCCATCTGTGCCATCAGACTATCAAGAACAAAATTCTGCCTTGTACTGCTTTTCAAACTCGTAAATGGATGCATGATGGCTGGCACAGTTGTCCAGCACACAACGTTATCATTTCGGTTGAAAATACATTAGCATAACTCGTGTTTCATTGCTGAGTTGTTTACCTGTCTTTGCTATGGGATATCCATTACCATTGTCTTTCATCCGTTTCATCACTACATAATAAAACTGTTGATTGTCAATTGAATAGGGTGGTGTGGAGAAATAAGGGATGTTATATTCTCGGACAATGGTAGTATCACCGTCGTTTATCGTGTTACCATACGCGGATCTGATGGAGAGGTATGTTTTTGGTTTTGTATACTACAGTTGATGCATTTTTCTGTGTTCAAATTCGCAATTAGTTCAGCTTTAAGAGAACATACGTAAACTTTATGGTCCTGGATCATGACAGCAGTTGACGGAACTGTTCATGATTCCGGTCTATAGTTGCATATCAACATTGCTCTTTGATTGTAAAGTAAGAAGAGAGACACCAATCAGACTATGAAATACTGTAGCAGTTTCCTTCAACTTTTTAATGATTTTCTGCTTGCTTTAAAACTAAACGGTGTGTGATGCTGTTGCTGATGCAGGCACACCGAGAGTCAAGTGGCACAGTATCGCCCGTGGACGGCAACATTGTTGATCCCGTTGCGGCAGCAGAAGAGATGGCCTTCTGCAGAGCATGTGCTAGGTTTGGCCTTGGCTTGTACCTATACCATGAAGAATAAGAGCGAGAGAGCAGCGAGGTGACCTTCCAACAATAGACCAATACTTTATGTACTTGTGCGATTGAGTCCTCTGCATTGTACTAAGCGTATAAACTGACGTACCTGTGTTTACAGACGTAATATTCAGCATTTCATATGTCCATTTCAAATAAAATGAACAAGAGTTGTATTGGCTATAAATATAATTGCTCAATATTAGGGTTGAAACAGTTTTATTATTCCTCAAAGAAGTTTTTTACAGGAAAAGAAGAATGAGTTCCCTACTACAACTAGGAATGACTACCTAATCTGGAAATATAAATAAAGAAAGAAATAAACTCTAATTAAGCACGGTATCTTTGCCCTCTCCCCAAGCTTGGTATAGATGTTGTAATGTCCAAGTTTGGACTTGAAGCGCTCCAATGGAACATATGTCACTTCAACTACTCCATTTGAAACTTTTTCCGAGATAAAACTTCGATCAATCTCCACATGTTTCGTTCTATCATGGTGGATAGAATTCTTGACAATGCTGATTGCAGACTGACTATCACTCTTTAGAGCAATAAGATTCTTGTATTCAACCTTTAGTTCTTCTAGGAGACGTTTGAGTCAGATCCCTTCACATATTCCGAGTGCAACTGCTCGATACTCTACTTCAGCACTGCTTCTTACTTCGCCATGTGACCAGATTTCCATATACGAATGTGCAATAACCACTGGTGGATCTTCTATCAGTTAGTTCACATGCCAAGCTTGCATTCGTATAAACTTCAATCCCTCTTGCAGCCTTCTTACTGAACTGATGTCCGAGTCCAGGTGCCCCTTTAGGTATCTCAAGATACGATAAACAACCTCCATGTGGTCCTCATTAGGACTTTGCATATGATGGCTGACAATTTGCATAGCAAAGGCGATATAAGGACGAGTGTGGGAGAGATAAATGAGCTTCCCCACAAGTCTCTGATATCTCCCCCTTTACTAGTGCCGGTTCTGCCTTTCTAGTCCACCGCTTGTTTTGTTCCATTGGTATATCTATAGGCTTACACCCCCAACATCCCAGTTTTATTTAGGAGATCGAGAACATATTTTCTTTGGAAAACAATTAGACAGTCCTTTGATCGAGCTATCTCCATACCAAGAAAGTACTTGAAGTGTTCAAGATCATGATGTCAAACTCTCCAGCTAACTTGTTCTTCAAATCAGCAATCTTGGTGTAATCATCACCAGTGATTAGTTACTTAAATGGTCACTGAACTTTGGCCGAATAACCAGTGATCATTAAACTTCAAAAAATTTCCTAGCCATCACTGGACTTCGAAGTTTTAACTAGCGGTCACTGTTAGCTACAGACATCCATGATTCCGTCTGTTTGCCTATGTGGACTCGCCACGTGAACTGCCACGTAAGACAAGTCTGCCATGTCACATTTTTCCTTACCCAAATGTGCCCAATCACCCAACCGAAGTAACCAACCTAGGACCCAACCCGAACTAACCCAAATCATTGAAATCATATATGAGCAAAAATAAAATCTCATCTCCCCCTTCCTTCTTCCTTCTCCTTCTCCAATCTCCATGAATCTCTGCAATCTGAGATTTGGTGGTGGCCAAATTATTTCAGTTAACCATTAACGATGGTGTCGTTTATAACGAATCTTTTGCATCTGCTAGTGGCAATGCCATGTCATCCCCGTCGCACGTATTTTGAGTCACATATGATGCCACATGGACTTAATTACCCCAGGGGTTGGGTCAGTAAATGATGTGGTTTCCACGTGGATGACCACCTGAATAAACATGCGCCACATAGGTCCACATCAACCACGAGATTAGATCTCGTCAAAATGCATTAACGGAATGACGAAAAAACAGATGGAACAACTGAAAGTGGCAGAATTGGGTTTTCTAAAAAAAAGTGGTTAGATTTTACATAAAACGAACGACTATTTAAAACATTATGTAATTAACATTGCTTCACATATATTAACAATTATATTAAATAATTGCAATTATAAAACTTGAAGAACAAAAAAAAAAAAAACTAGTTTCAATTACATTATTTCAATTTATTAGCTAGAGAAGAGTGTTAATCATCAAAGACTGCGTTGGAGCATCTCCTGATATCTTTTGAAGGACTCCAGCTTCTGTAGACGCATTTGTTTATGAAATCTCTTGATAAACATATTTGCCACCTCATCAATATCATCATTTCTTTCCTCTTCAATGTTATTGTAATTATCTACCATCTGATGATCATCAACTTCATCTTCCTCGACGTCCAACGAAGACGACGTTAGGAAAAGATCATGACTAACATACAAACATTGTTGTTCCTTGATCTCCGGAAGTTCATCTTCATCATCTATGCAGGTGTTGGTGCAGCAACAACAAGGATGCGTCGACAAATCTAAAACTTTAATTACACTAACAGTTGTTAAGATTTATCGATCGATTACACTAGCTAGTGACTAGTACTACATCATGCACGACCAAGTATATATATAATAAATGAAATTGATTTCTCTTACGGTGGTTTTTTGGAATTGAGGAGCAATGTTGAGTAGTGATTGGGCGATGATGATGATCATCTATGGTTTTGGCACCAATGAGGAGTACTAGTGTATTGATCTTATCGCAGACGGAAGCAACAACCTTTTTCTTTCTCCCCAAAACCAGAGAGGCCCGATCTTTGAGCACTGCGCTTGTTTTGTTGCCGACACCAATAGCAGATTTGGCTCTCACCAACAAAGACGAGATTATGTGCTTGAAGAATGCTGAACCTCTGTTACTCTTCCACGTCGACGTCGACGTCGACATCTCCGACTCCAAGGTGTTGTTTGAGATTGATTGATTAATTGATTCTGGTCTTATTAAACACAAGCACATATATAATAGAGATATGATGTGGTTATTGATATATATGTAGCTAACCTAGGCCTCTTGTTTTTGTGGAATGTCTTTTTTCTTCTTTTTACAGTGGAAAACTTAATGGTGCAGCAAAGTGATGGATCAATCTGGCATCTAAAACTAAAAGTAGATTGGCTCAGCCAAAAAGAAAAAGATGGAAAACAAAATGATTAATGTCTTGTGGAGATTGAAAATTAGTATATGATATAGAGAGAATGATGTTTGCATTGCATGATTAAGTTATAACAAATAAAGTAATAATCTAACATCATTCAATTCAACCAGCTGTAATTTTTTCGATTGTTTTGTTAGAATGAATGATTGAAATTTGTAAAATGTTATATATTATTTTCCCATTTTCATTCTTTTACTGGAAAGAAAGAGTAAAGAATAAAAGGAACAAGGAGAGGAAAGGAAAAGAAAGGCTCAAAGAAGCACTGCTGACACACCATTGCTGATGATAACTGATAAGCATGCATGTGACCACCAGAATTGAAACACATGCACATGCACATGACATGCACATGATCTTTTTTGCATCCGTTGACACAACAACTGTCATACTCTAATTAATTATTTGAAGCAGGAATTCAAGGTAGATGAAGCATATGCCCATCCCCCCCACCTTTCTCTCTGCCTCTCTCGTTAATTAGGAACATCTCATCTCATCTCATCTCTCTCTATATATATATATAACCCACTAGCCATTATTAAGTTAACCCCCCCCCCCCCCCCCCCCAAAAAAAAAAGAGTTAATTAAATTTAATTCCATAATCCATATGGCTTCCAACAGGTAAGTACGTAAGCAAAGCATTATCATACGTACAATCTCATATATGCAATGCATGCATACCGTGTAACTTTTGTCACTCACAACAATTATACTTATACATTCTGCATGCAGATCAGCCTCATGAGAATGAGATGGTCGTCAAAACAACTACAAAGGACGTCGACGAAACGGTGCTTAACGACATCTTCATCATCATCATCATCCGGTAACGGAAGCGGGCGGGCCCCTTACAACAAGTACTCCCTAACGGGGGAATACGCGCCGGTGTACATCGTGATGGGGTTTGTGTCGGTGGCGGTAGGGATAGGTATCCACTCCCTCAAACAACAGCTTTTACACTCCCCAGGTGTTAGCCTTAAGAAGACCAGAAGAGGATCCATGTCTGAGGCTGATGATCCCAATCTTGCAACCGCTAATGCACACAATTTTCTCAACAAGTCCTTCCTCCGTAAAATTGCTCGCCTCCAAGACAAGAATTGAAATTGATGATTCACTCATCACCACTACTACTCTATCTTAATTCATTTTCTAATCATTCATTTCATTTATTTATAAGCTACGCGATCAATTTCTCTCTCTCTCTCCCCCTTAATTAATTATTATTATTATTATTAATTGTAACAACAATATCTTTCTTAACATAATTTTGTATACATCTTCTTCACTTTCACATACATATTTACGTAATTATACAATTGGATTGAGTTTGCCTAACCATACACCACATATATATTCAAATAACAAAGAACAAAAACTCATACATGACTTATATGTACTTGTGTCGATGTTTTTAATCAGGTCCTTAGATTGTTTCAAGTTTTCTGTTCTTATGTCACTCGGGATTATAATATGTGAGAAGTTGAGTGACAAATCAAAATGATTATAGCCATAGTAGCAAAAAGTTGACCCGACTCAATTTAACTAAAAAATTATAAATAGACTTAAAGCCAACTTTTCAAATCTAACCCAATTTTAATAACTAAAAAACCTTCAAACTAAGCAAAATGTCAAATAGTTTACCCATAATATAATGAATAAATGACTCGTTAAACCTCCAACCAGACCCGTGGCCCGTCCAACCTGCCGGTTTGAAAACTCTAATACTAAGTAAAACTACATAGAAAAAAAAAGTGGCATCTACAATTTTTTTATTTCAAATAAGATTAATATTAGAGACATCCCTTCTGGAAACATGCTTAAGTAAGTAGGTAGGATTGATCTGATTGTGAAAATAGGAAAGATAAAACCCTAACGCTAGTCACTATCCCTCCCACACTTGGTCAAAGAAAGAAGTAAGCCCCAGAGCCAGAAGGCCCAGAACCCAAAGCAGCGAAGAACAAATGGGCCATCAACTACTTTGGTCATGAATTCATTCTTCATCAAATAGGCCATCCAAAAAAGCCCAATATGGCCCATCCTAAACCCGTCGTCCCCACTTGACATCAAGCCAGTCTAGGTCCAGTACAGTCCAACTTCAAGGACGGCGAAAATAATGAAGTCACTTTGGCTAGCTAGCTAGCTGACAGTCTCCTCCCTCCCACAACCGCCCTCCGCCGTAGCAACACATATCTCTTCCTTCCTTCTAGACCTGTCCTCGCTGAATTCCGGCGAAAAATGATATCGCCGGAGCTACAGCCTCGATCCTTCCGTCCTTACATAGCTTCCTCCCTCAGTGCTCCATCTCTGTCCTCCAACGACAATGGATCATCCTACTCCCCTGATCGTGCCGTCTCAGTCACCGCCGGTGCCAGTCCTGACTCTCACTTCACAATCCCATCCTCCTCCGCCTCAAGATCCAGATTCTCCCCATCCTCTTTCTCTCACAACGGAAGAATCGCCGTTGCTCTCGTCCCTTGCGCCGCCTTCCTCCTGGATCTCGGCGGCGCCCCCGTCGTCGCTACCCTCACCCTTGGCCTCATGCTCTCTTACATCCTCGATTCCCTCAACCTTAAGTCCGGTGCCTTCTTCGGGGTCTGGCTCTCTCTCATCGCCTCCCAGGTTGCATTCTTCTTTACAGCATCGCTTGTATCTGCTTTCAATTCTATTCCTCTCGGCCTCCTCGCCTCCTTCCTTTGTGCCCAGGCCGATTTCCTTGTCGGAGTCTGGGCATCTCTCCAGTTCAAGTGGATCCAGCTCGAGAACCCTAGCATCGTCCTAGCGCTCGAGCGGCTCTTGTTTGCCTGCGTTCCCTTCACTGCTTCGTCCATTTTCGCTTGGGCAACCATCTCCGCTGTCGGTATGAACAACGCCTCCTTTTATCTCATGACCTTCAATTGCGTCTTCTATTGGATTTTCGCTATTCCTCGCGTTTCTTCATTTAAGACCAAGCAGGAGATCAAGTATCATGGTGGTCAGGTTCCAGACGACAACTTCATTCTCTGCCCTCTGGAGAGCTGTTTCCTTACCCTATACTTGCTCTTCTTCCCTCTCTTGTTCCACGCTGCCTCCCATTACTCTGTCATGTTTTCATCTGTTGCTTCCTTCTGCGATTTGCTTCTGCTGTTTTTCATCCCTTTCTTGCTCCTGCTCTATGCCTCCACCAAGGGCGCACTTCGGTGGGTTACTAAGAATGCAAACCAGCTTCATAGCATTCGCGTTGTCAATGGCGCCGTGGCTTTGGTCGTGGTCATAATTGCCTTGGAAGTCAGAGTTGTTTTCCATTCATTTGGGCGCTACATTCAGGTCCCACCTCCTTTGAATTATCTCCTTGTGACCACAACAATGCTCGGAGGAGCTGCTGGAGCTGGTGCGTATGCCTTGGGCATGGTGTCTGATGCTTTCAGCTCCTTGGTTTTCACTGCTTTGGCTGTTATTGTCAGTGCTGCTGGAGCTCTTGTTGTCGGGTTTCCAATATTGGTATGGTTTCTTTTTCCCATACTTCACTTTCTGATTATCTAATCTGATTATCTTTTACTGGAGATTGCCGATTGCTTTCTATACTGTAGAAAGAAAATACCATATTCATTGTTGATATCTTTCATGTGAATTTCTCTTCAAAAGCTAGGCCAGTTTCCTCTTAAAAAATGTCATGGCGCATAGAAGAAACAAGTTGAAGCTGCAGTTTTGCTGTTTTTTTAACACACGTTTTGCTGCTTTGATATCGACATTGTTAGCCATATTATGGATACTTCTACTCTTTAGGGCTATCATATTGTAAGGTATCAATTATGACTCAATTTGATCCATTATTTGGCCCTACTGAACTTCAAATGTTAGCCTAGTGGTGGTGAAACTGTGTGATATTAATCTCTAGCATGGTACTGCAATGATGAAACAAACGGCGCAAATGTAGAAAGAAAATACCATATTCATTGTTGATATCTTTCATGTGAATTTCTCTTCAAAAAGCTAGGCCAGTTTCCTCTTAAAAAATGTCATGGCGCATAGAAGAAACAAGTTGAAGCTGCAGTTTTGCTGTTTTTTTAACACTAGTTTTGCTGCTTTGATATCGACATTGTTAGCCATATTATGGATACTCTACTCTTTAGGGCCATCATATTGTAAGGTATCAATTATGACTCAATTTGATCCATTATTTGGCCCTACTGAACTTCAAATGTTAGCCTAGTGGTGGTGAAACTGTGTGATATTAATCTCTAGCATGGTACTGCAATGATGAAACAAACAGAGCAAATGTAAATGCATTATGCTTAATTGTTTTTCTAGGACACTGATATAACTATTGTTTAGCAGTTTTAGTGGTGGTATGCATTCTTGTCATTTTCTTTAGTTTTATGTAAAAATAAATCTCAATAGACGTCTGCAACTATTGATCCTCAGGTTTTAATTTTTTCAGTTCCTTCCATTGCCATCAGTTACTGGCTTTTATCTGGCTCGCTTTTTTACAAAGAAGAGCCTGCCATCATACTTCATTTTTGTTGTTCTTGGGAGCTTGATGGTGTCTTGGTTTGTGCTGCATAACTTCTGGGACCTGAATATATGGTTGGCTGGCATGTCTTTGAAATCTTTCTGTAAGCTGATTGTCGCTAATGTTGTGCTTGCCATGGCTGTTCCTGGTTTAGCCCTTCTGCCGCAAAAGCTCCATTTGTTGACTGAGGTGGGTTTGACCTGCCACGCTTTGCTGCTGTGCTACATTGAAAACAGGTTTTTCAATTACTCGGGGTTATACTACTATGGATTGGAGGATGACGTGATGTACCCAAGCTATATGGTAATTGTTACGACATTGGTGGGATTGGTCTTAGTGAGAAGGTTATCTGTTGACCACCGAATTGGATCAAAAGCAGTTTGGGTGTTGACTTGCTTGTATTCATCAAAGTTGGCCATGCTATTCATTTTATCAAAGACAGTTATATGGGTTTCGGCCATACTTCTACTTGCTATTTCTCCCCCCTTGCTTCTTTACAAGTAATTGCTGCTTCCTCTTACTGGCCTTTTATTATTTGTATTTGCCTTTATATTATTGTAATTCTATAATGTTCCGTTGAAAAAAAAATCCAGGGACAAGACTAGGACATCCTCCAAGATGAAACCGTGGCAAGGTTATGCTCATTCTTGTGTGATTTCTCTATCAGTTTGGTTCTGCCGTGAAACAATTTTTGAAGCCCTTCAATGGTGGCATGGGAAGCCTCCATCAGATGGTTTGCTTTTGGGCTTCTGCATTGTATTGACAGGAGTAGCCTGCCTCCCGATTGTTGTTCTGCACTTCTCTCATGTCGTGGTCCGTTTTCCTTCTCTATTCTTTAGTCCATTGTGTGGTTGTTTGATGTTTTTTTTTTATATTGAATTGTTAGAAGTAGAAGAGGCTAAAGCGGCCATGATACGATAGAAATTACTGGTAATCTTCCACCAATGCACTTAAACACTTTAATTTAATACTTGCCTTTCAACTGAGATTAAGGTAATGATGCAAATCTCAGCATGTGAAGTTCTGAGTTGAAGGTCTTTCGTGTGAACTTGAATAGTGATATATGTTTGTCTGTCAGTCAGAGTCTTGAGTATATAGTGTTGGTCATATTACACGTGTAACTGACTGGCTGTTTTTAATTTTTCATGTTTCATTTTTTGCAGTCTGCCAAGAGATGTCTGGTGCTTGTGGTGGCAACTGGTGTATTGTTTATTTTAATGCAGCCGCCGATTCCAGTGGCATGGACTTATCATTCTGATATGATTAGAGCAGCCCGCCAAACTTCTGATGACATCTCTATCTATGGGTTTATTGCCTCAAAACCTACCTGGCCGTCATGGTTGCTCATTTTGGCAATCTTGCTGACACTGGCTGCTGTGACATCTTTTATACCTATTAGGTACATCGTAGAGTTGAGAGCCTTTTATGGCATCGTAATGGGAATCACTTTAGGTATATACATATCAGCTGAGTACTTCCTCCAAGCTGCAGTTCTACATGTCCTTATTATTGTCACTATGGTCAGCACCTCCGTCTTTGTGGTATTCACTCATTTCCCATCTGCTTCAAGCACTAAGATACTACCATGGTATTTGCCTTGCTTGTAGCCCTTTTCCCTGTAACTTACCTAATGGAGGGTCAGGTAAGAATCAAAAGCATTCTTGGTGAAGGAGAGCTGGGAGAGGAAGATAGGAGGCTTACTACTTTACTGGCTGTTGAAGGTGCAAGGACTTCTTTGCTTGGGTTGTATGCAGCAATTTTCATGCTAATAGCTCTGGAGATAAAATTTGAACTTGCGTCACTTATGCGGGAGAAGTCTCTTGAAAGGAGCGGAATCCGACATAGTCAATCTAGTCAAAGCAGTTCTGCAGGTTTTGCCCCGCGAATGAGGTTCATGCAGCAGCGCCGAGTTTCAACCGTGCCAACCTTCACAATAAAAAGGATGGCCGCCGAGGGTGCATGGATGCCTGCAGTAGGCAACGTCGCTACTGTTATGTGCTTCGCCATATGCCTCATCTTGAATGTCAACATGACTGGGGGATCCAACCAAGCAATATTCTTCTTGGCTCCCATTTTGCTACTCCTGAATCAGGACTCGGATTTTGTTGCTGGTTTCGGAGACAAGCAAAGGTATTTCCCTGTAACACTTGCTATATCGGCTTATTTGGTGCTGACTACCCTATACAGCATCTGGGAAGATGTCTGGCATGGGAATGCTGGATGGAGCATCGAAATTGGTGGCCCTGACTGGTTCTTTGCTGTGAAAAACGTTGCACTTCTCGTTCTTACATTTCCGAGCCACATCCTTTTCAACCGTTTTGTGTGGAGTTGCACAAAACAGGCAGACACAACGCCTCTAATCACCTTGCCCCTCAATCTGCCATCCATAATAATAGCTGATGTGATCAAGATTAAGATACGGGGGGGATTGGGAATTATTTATACAATAGCGCAGTCAATAGTCTCTAGACAGCAGCATATATCTGGTCTGAAGTACATCTAGACTGAACATGAGCTGTAAGATATCTTCTGAGAATTTTCGACTCGGGTGTTTTGAGTTGAGAGGATTGATTTGCTGCAGTTATTTGAAACTGTTAGTCCAGATTCCTGTGGTTCAACTGTTCTGGATGCTCTTTTCGAGTCAAGGAGTTGAAGGGCATTGAGCTACATTACATCACGGGGAGCTAGTTTTTATAAGTTAGTGTTCGTTAGAAACTTGGGACTTCCTTTATGTAGAGTAGCAGAGAAATGGTGCAGACAGCGTTAGATGGGCAGCAGAGTAAAAGGTCCTCTTTTCAGGCTGCCAAGTGGGAGATATTGATCAAATGGATCTTTCTACAAAGTTGCCAGGGTATGTTCTGAAATATTCTGATGGAGTTATAAGATTTGACAAGGATAGTGTGAGTATATCAATCATCAATTTAGTACCCTGTAATCAATGACCCATCTTCAATCTTATCAGCCTCTGAAACTGAGTTTTTTTTTTTTTATCTCGAGCTAAACCGTATACGAGCTTTCAATTTGACAATACAATACATGCTTAATTTTCAACCCATCTTCTTCAGTGCAAAGTAGCGACTAGCGAGGGCATACGGCCAAGGGACAAAAAAAAAATGATGCAAACGCCACCGAAACTCGAAATGTTTCGGTTTCTCAAACCAAAAAATCGAAACGTGCATGAAATGACCCTGGAACGCGAAACGTTTCGGTTTCTCTAACCAAAATCGAAACGTCAGAAAAATTGTAAGTGTCAATATGACGAAATCCCGCGAAATTTTGCGGTATATTTACTTTCCCACGATATATTGACCATGGCCATTGGCCAGAAAGGTACAAGCCCAATAAAGTGAAAGCCCAAGTCCAGGGGATACTTAAACAGGTTTTGATCAACTTCTTGTCTATTCTTTTTCTCCTTCCCGCCAGGACATCGGCTTTCGAAGTTTCACCCAGGAGGAAGGACCCGCCGGCGATTGCATGTAAACCCTAGTTCAGCTCAAATTCATCATTCCCCTCGTCTGTGACTGAAATCCTCACTCAACCGAGCTCTCTGAAACTCTAAGTAACGGCTAGTTTCCTTACTCTTTCCCTTTTCTTTTACGATGTCTCCAACTCCTTGTAGTCTTCTTTTTAGTTCATAATTTTCTGTTGAATCATCCCGAATCCTTAACTGGAAGATTTGGATTTGATTCCTGACTCTCTGTAACGCTTCTATTCCATTTTCAATCGTGGAATTCCATGATAAGGAAATTGTTGATGGGGAGGAATCTTAACGAGTCAGATGTGGGTTTCGATCTTGTTGGTGGTGTACAAGGGGCTGTTTCCAAGCGCAGACTTAGCCCGAGGCTTAGGGATATCCTGAAGCAGAAGGGACCAGACAACGGAGACAAAGTAGCTACAAGATTCTACAGACAGCTCAACAATTTTCACAGCCAGAGAGTACAAAGAATGAACAATGTTAATGAAGATGCTAAATGTGTTGATACTGGGGACACTGTTGACCTAGAAGACAACAGTCAAGTGAAATGGACTGACTATGATAGTTTTGTTACCGACACTGATATAGAAACTACAAGAAGGTCCAATGACAACTACCTTGATTTTGTTCAGGTGATTGTCCATTTTATCTCCCTTGTGAAGCACACCTCATGTCTATGTATAGTTTGTGATCTGGTGTATACTGGTTAGTCCGTTTACTGCAATGCTTGATAATGTGCAATTTGTTAAAGACTTGAGGCTTTTTCCCTGCTTCCGATATCCACCCTTGCGGGATTTACATTTTCCTGTCGAAGATGGCTCTGAGTTCGTGTCCTGGTTAAACCGTTTCCAAATAAAAATTGTGGTCTTGCTCCCTTCAAACTTGCGATAACAGAATTCGTTAGGACTAATGAGTTATGAGTTCCATTTCTATGGAGATAGAATGAGAAATGTCACTTAGGTCTTGTCAGACTGCTTCTTACTTACACACGTTCTCATTTGACTTGCAGAAACAAACTCAGCCTAGCAACCAGTCTGGCGTGCATCCAACAAATGAGGCAATTTTCTATTTCTTAACAGTCTTCTACACCCGCTAGTATCGCTGAAGTCTGAAACATATACAAAAAAATTGTATTTAGTTTGCCTAGAGTAGTGCATACATGTAATGGATAAGTTTTTTAGTGAACTATTATTGTTACCATTTAGCAACCTTAATTTTTGTAGCTAACTTATACTCATCATGTCATAATATTCTATGCCATATTCCAAAAGAACCATTTGCCAAGTGCTGCATTAAAGAGTATGATTTTGTTGTCTTGTATATACCTGTTCTCCTCTTTTCTTGCAGAGACTAAACACAAAGGAAAAACTGCATCCCGAAGTGAAACTTGGTTCTTTACCTGGTACGTAGTCATGATTGTACCATCCAGGATTTACTTTTCTGTGTCATGCATAGGTTAACAAAGATGGCAAAACTCTGTGCATGATCCTAATTTCATCTTTGAGCTACAGTCGTTTCAAACTCATAAGTTGTGGGACTCCAACTGCATGCATTCTCTCTTAAACCATGATTCATTATACAATGTTTTTTTCCGCAAGACAATTGTATAGTACCATGTGCAAATTTGCACTGACTAAGAACAGTAGTTCACCATCATTGTGCAGGCATTGTTGCTGGACATAGATTCTCCTCCCGGGCTGAAATGGTGGCGATAGGTTTTCAAAAACGTTGGTTGACTGGAATTGATTACTTAAGAAAGTATTCTACAAGGCTGGTAGTGTATCTTGAATAGTTGATTGTCAAAGTAATTTTTCATGCTGCATTTCATAGATAGTCATCTAGCTTTTACTATTTATACACGCTTCTTTTCTGTTCTTCATTATTTTCCTCTCTGTTTACTTTAAATGCCTTGCATTAATATGTTGCGATAATATGGCTTGATCTTATCATGGTTTGTACCTATCTTGTAAAGATGCAATGCTCAGCTACCTTGTTGATCTTTTATTTCTCAAATGATTTATAGTGGAGGATATTAGTTCTTCTTCCAATTTGTCTAGTTAGAATCCAAATTACTTGAATTTTTCCCCTACTCTTCCATGCTTTTATTCTCAAATGTATTCCTCAACATAAATGTTCCACTAATTTATGTTTTCCATGCTAATTTCTCGAAATAGGTACCACAATCCTTTTGTTGTGTGCATCCTTTTCAACTTTTGAGATATTTTCTGTATTTTGCAGATGCAAAATGGTTGTACGCCTTATTTGGCAGTGGCAGTTGTGCTATCTTGCACCTCAAGATGTGATGTTGACTGCAAACATGAAGTCGTTTATATTCACCAAGGTGGAACTAAGTTGTCTTGTAATAAGCAGCAAGTGGAAAATCAGGACATGTTGGATGCTAGTTTGGCTCTAAAGGTATTGACGATTTCCAACCATTATGATATTCTTATTCTAGTATTATTATGTTGTTTCAGACTGTTCCAGTTCCAATATAACTGAACTTATTTAAATACTCTCGTCATTTGGGAATCAGTTCATTTCAAGTGACATAACTTGATGATAACGTCTTTTTAGTAGTTTCTAAATTATGTTATCTCCAAGTTGTCAGTTTTCCAGTAGAATTGTTTCAGGTCACGAGGTCACCTATCCCATGTTTTGAATAAGCCCAATAGTTTGTTTCAGATTGTTTATCACTGTCATATTTTTATTCTACGTTCCTCTAACTTTAGCCCTACACCCAGAAGGTTAAATCATGTAGCAGACTTACTATCACGTTAGAAGTTTGAATTTGCATGTTCTGGCCTTACTATTATGCTCGCCTTGCAGAACAACATGGAGCAATGCATACCGGTTAGACTCATTTGGGGACAAAAATGTTCTGATAAAATTGGTTCAAAAGAGTATACATACTGTGGCTTATACAAGGTTAAGATCATATGTTTATTACAGATTTCATAATTTTTTTCTTCATGTTCCTTTTTTATTACATACTTTTATGCGTATTCCTTTCCTGGATATCCATGTTCCTTTTTCTCACATATGCAAATTAATGTTTACTAAAAAAAGTACTTGGCTTCTTTTTTGGATCTTTCTTGCTTCAACAGTGAGAGCGAAATACTTCTTTGTGTATGTGAACGATATTTGTCTTTGCTGCATCAGTTCATGTGATCATCTGCCGTCATACTCCTTATCTGTTTTTGTGTTATTCACACGGATCTGGTACATTTGGCTCTCTTCAGCTATATCTTCCGTATATATAGTTGTTGAATGTATTTGACTTTATCTGAACCTTGGATTCAACTGTAAACTATGAAAGGACTATATCTTCAGTGCAGTACATTATTGTATGATATGACAAGACATTGTTGGCTTGTGAAGCTCTTTAATTCTGTAAGGGATCATGCACTGTAATGTCTTTTAGCCAGGAGATAGACTTTGTAGAGGAAATAATTTGATTTGCTTCTCACGGCTAGTTGCTTTATTTTATGCACAATTTATTACTTGTATGCACAATTTACTACTTGTGTATGATGCACAAGATGTAAATTGTGTCCCTATTTATCTTATGCAAACAAACTTAATTCTCTTTTCTAGATTATGAATCGTTCATGTGTGGAAAGTAAACATGGACAGTTTGTCTTCACATACCGGTTGAAGAAACTTTTAGGAGAACCAAAGGTGAGTGCAGATCAGGTCACCTTTTGTCACTCTGCAGTAGTGTTTGTTCAGCTCAGTTGTTAATTGCAGGACTTGAATCTAGTTGATGTTCTTGCTGTAGACTTCCATTGAAAGAGAAAGGCAGCCTACACTTTCTACAAAGTTGCCAGGGTATGTTCTGAATTATTCTGTATTCTCTTCTTGTGTGAAAATGCTTAGTGTTGACAGGTGTAAGTATTTTTTTTTTCAAGCTTGGTTTGTGAAGACATATCTTATGGTGAAGAAGCACTGAAGATTCCTGTTACGAACACTGTTGATTCACCTCCTATTGCACCTTTAGGCAAGTTTACTCATCGCTTGAATTTTTATCAGGAAACCAAGGCTCATAGAAGGTTTTTACCTTTTTAGATCATTTTGCTTGTAATCATTCTGCAATTTGAAAACCCATTCTTTTCATCCTTTTTCATTCCTTTCTGGTTTATTTCTCTTGTAATTATAATTTTTTATTGTTGACTTGTTAATTATTGTTCATTTGAACGTGTATGAATCACTATAGATTTCAAGTATTCCAAGTCTATTGAAGTTGCAACTGGTGTAATCATTCCTCCATCTGCCTCTGGATGCAAATGCAACGGGAATTGTACGAATCCAAAGACTTGTTCTTGTGCTCGATTTAATGGTTTTGACTTTCCGTATGTGAATCAAGATGGTGGCAGGTTAGATTTGAATTGCTGGTTTAACTTTATCAACTGCTTTAAGAGGATGTCTTGTTCTAATGTTGAAGCACTACTACATACTGAATATTGTGGCACCAATTGCAGTGATATCTTGCATGTATAATAGCTACAACATGAGTTTATTATAACTTCGCGGACTCTATATCTTCTAAAACGGTTGCTTGTTGTTCACACCTCATCATCATGTCTAAAGAGCTGAGTTTAATATCCATGTCTAAAGAAGAAGAGAGTTTAATATTAATGTTTGTTCTTTTTATGCTCTTCTTTTTCCCGCCAGATTAGCTGCTTCTCTGCTCGAATTGTATGTTAATCAATATTGTCTTTTCATGATAACACTCCGCAGGTTGGTTGAAGCGAAAGACATAGTATATGAATGCGGCCCAGGATGTTGCTGTGGGTCCAAATGCACTAATCGTGTATCTCAGCGGGGTTTAAAATACCAACTTGAGGTATTAGGTGTACTGCACTTGATTCGCGGGCTAAACTCTTTTCACCAATGTTTCCCACTATCTGACTTGGTACTTTACCAGGTCTACCGCACAAAGAACAAAGGGTGGGCTGTTAGGTCTTGGGACTCGATACCTGCTGGTGCTCCAGTTTGTGAATATACTGGACTTCTCCGGAGGAGTGCAGAATTGGATAGCGTCTGTGACAATGACTACATATTTGACATTGACTGCTTGCACACCATGCATGGGATAGGGGGAAGAGAGGTATGGTACTTCCATTTGTGATGGTTTTACGTTTGAGAGATGACTATGTGTGTCATTCTGATCAAACCAGACTCAAAATCAAAGAACCAATCATACATACATATATTTAATACCTTTTTGCAGAAGAGAGAAACCGTCTCTCTGAAACAAGTAGTACTCCGGGAAAAGTAGATGCGACGTTGCCAGAAAGCGAGTCTGAGTTTTGTATAGATGCAGGCTCTTGTGGTAATGTTGCTAGATTCATCAATCACAGCTGTGAGCCTAACCTGTTTGTTCAATGCATTTTGAGCTCGCACCATGATCTCAGACTGGCTCGGATAGTGTTGTTTGCTGCAGAAGATATCCCTCCCATGGATGTAAGTTGGAATAATATTATAACATATTCGTTTCTGGTAGCTTATTACTGTTCATCAGTGGTGGGTTTAGGTTCAATAAGCTTCACCCAAACTCACCATCATGAGTGTTTGGGGATTGTTGTAAACTGATGGAATGAATATTCTGAAATAGGAGCTTACGTATGACTATGGTTATCGGCTGGGGAGTGTGACTGATGGAGATGGTAATATAAAGGAGTTGGAATGCCATTGTGGAACAAACGAATGTCAGGGCCGTTTATACTAAGCACATGCACAGCGCATCACCACCACCTTTATGTCCACAGTACAGTGTAATAATCTTGATACTACTACTACTAGTTCTCTCTCTGTAATATGCATTTTATGTACAAGATTATATTTTCACCAATTCGATTCGATTTATTTGTTTGACACAAGACATGATCAAAGGTCAAAACACTTGAGTTGGTTTGAATAAGTTGGATTTAGGTGACATCAAATAATAAGTTGGCATGAAAATATGTCCAACTTAATGAGTAAATATTTACAGTTGAAATACTTTATACAAGAAGAAACGATTGATGTCCACCGCGAATGTTAAGCCATATTGATATAGATAGAAAGAAAAGCAAAAGAAAGTTTTGAAATTTGTAGAAAAAGAGTGAGGGTGGGGCCAGTAGGAAGACAAACAGACAGAGACACCTCATTGAAATAAGTTAAATAAAGCCTACTAAAGTAAAAGAACTGCAAACACTCTGTTTTTTTTTTTTTTTATATATTTAACATAATAAACAATTGAAAATTGGTAATTTTTTCCCCTCCCTCTACTTTAGCTTTACCAACTTTATTATCAGATTAACAGACGGCAGTCAGACTATCGTCTCTTCTCTTAGCACATAAATCTGAATTCGTCCTAAAGCTCACACTATCAAGCAAACCGCCGCCCACAGTGTCCCTCCTCCGCCTCGTATATCAAGCGCCAAACAGATAACCGCCGACCACCTCCTTTTCACTTCTTCATCTTCTTCTTTACTCTTCTGCAGCTCCAGATTTCTAGGGTTCGGCACTAACGCTTTGCTGATCCTTCCTTGTCGTCGTCTCAAGGTGGATCGAGCAAAAAAAACAATAAAGGCAATGAGACCCGGCACCATAACCCCTGCTTCTTCTGTTGTTTTAGTTGATGTTATCATCATATTAACAAGTTAAGCAAGCATAACTCCCTCCCGAGATCCACCTTAGTTAACCGACCATTCAATTTCAAAACTAGATCACTCTTCGTCTCCAATCATGCATTTCACCAAGCTCGACGACTCCCCTATGTTCCGAAAGCAGGTTTGTTTGTCCGTCTTTTCAACTCCTTTTATGATTTTTTTCAGGGTTCTGAACCCTACCTCACCAACCTCGAATTTTGACTTCAATTTCTCTTCTTCGCAACCTCTAATCTTCGCCTGTGACAACTCCAATCCAACAACTGATTCGATTGTGTTTAACCATTCCGCCACTGTCATTTTATGTCTCTCTTTGTCTTTTCTATTTGTTCTTTCCTCCCTTGGCAACAATCTTGAATTAATTGACATAACGTTAGAAGATCAACTGCTAGGAGCTACTAATCATTTTAATCATTATTGAGATACTTGTGCAACTAATGCTTTTTGGAAATCGGCTTTCTGTCTCCGTCTGATGTTTGTATGCCAACAATTATGGGTAAGCTTCATCGGTTAACGAGGCATTGGAGTTCGAAAAATGACCTCTGCTCCCTCTTTCCCCATTTACTAAGGTTCTTGGGCTTATCAATATTTGCCCAGTTTTTGTTTGGCTGCTATCTGTCTAATACTACCAAATCTCAGTCATTCTCCATGACCTGAATTTGCTTTTACCCTTTCCTCTTGACTTTGATATTTACTATGGTGGCTCAGTTTCCTGCTTCTTGCTCCCGTGCTCACTCATCCTACCTACCGATTTTTCTAGTTGTTAACTTCCACATGTTTGCTGTGTTTTTTTGACTTCAACCCATAGTTTAATATTTCTGTCATTTCTTTGGGGATGCAGATTTTATCCCTGGAGGACAGTGCCGAGTCATTGAGAGAAAGATCCTTAAAGTTCTACAAAGGATGTCGGAAATACACGTATGTCCTATTGGCTCTTGTGACTCTGATTTCTGTTACACTTCTCAAGCTCAAATTTATTTGTTTCGTCCACACTTGGAAGGAAATGTCCAGCTGACTGAATCCCGACTTCAGCTTCTGGGTTATCCTGTCATCAACTTCTTGTTGTCTCAAAACTATTGTTTATACTGAACAGAATTGTCGAGCACGTCATTCTTTTCTACATAGATAATGACTTGCACTAGATATAAGTGATTGAATTTCTCATGCTTTTGAGCTTCTCTTGTTGACCGTGAAACTCAACCAGGTCATGCATTTTTTTTTTTGCAATGGCTTAGGATTAACATTATCGAAGATGCTTCAACTTAGTTGATTTTGATATTACTTGCTTTGGATATAGACCTTATGTTTCTTCCTCTTGTTTTATAGTTCTTACCCACTCTTTACTATTTGCCCCCTCTTCTTCTGTTTATTTTGATGTTTGTAAGCAATGAATTTCTGAAGGACCTGTCTTTGATCTCTGGCTGGCAGTGAAGGACTTGGGGAGGGATATGATGGAGATATTGCTTTTGCTAGTGCACTGGAATCTTTTGGTGGGGGACACAATGATCCCATTAGTGTGGCTTTTGGAGGTAATATTGCTAGATGTCTTCGGGTTTAAATTATGAACATCTATGCTGCTTTGGTAAACAGTGCATACTGCATTTGGTTTTTGAAATGATGTCTGATGATCTTGGTCACTCTACGTTTAAATGATACATTGTGAACTCTTTATCATTATCAGATCACAGCTTTTGTTGCTTTGAATTGTTGATGCTATGCCTGTAATGTCATGGAGAGTGTTTCTTGGTCATTCACGTATCTTTGATTGCACATGCAGGCCCTGTTATGACGAAGTTTACTATAGCATTGAGAGAAATTGGCACTTACAAAGAAGTACTTAGGTCCCAGGTAAAAATTTGAGATTGCACTCTTCACCATCGTGGAGCCTGCATACTATTTAGGATAGCTTTTGTAGTCTGTAAACCCTGCTATTGGGCTACTAATTCATTTTTCTTGGTAATTCTGGCGCTAGCTTCAGCAATTAGAAGTTATGAAAACGGGAAGGTGGATTAAGATACTCTAATTCGGGAGTGTGTCTTTGTTGTTATAGCTGCTTTGTGAAGAGTTGTCATCCAAATTAAGCTTCCTTCCCTCTCGTTTGATTTACAGGTGGAGCACATGCTAAATGACAGACTACTTCAGTTTGTGAATATTGATTTGCATGAAGTCAAGGTCCAAAATCCTGAAAAAACTGTATTTCTTAGAGGATTCAACATCGTCCAAGGATGACATTTCTTGTATTTAGATGAGCATCACTCACTGCATCATCTTTGTAAAATACTTATCTCTTTTCCCATGTCTTATTACAGGAAGCGAGGAAGTGTTTTGATAAGGCCAGCCTTATCTATGATCAGGTGGACCTTTTCTGTTAGATTCGTCACTTTGCAGTTGCTATTTGGCTAGCTTATGCATTTTACCTTGTTTGAATAATAAAATAGCCATAAGAAGGGAATATGTTCATCAGCAGATTTGTAGAATGGACTTTTACCTTCCTTTAAGACCCTTGTTTTGTACCATTATCCATATTTGTGTTTCAATCACAAGCTACAAATGAAGAATCATTACTCTGCATCACTTTCATGCTACTGAAGTCAAATCTGCTTATGGTGAAGTATGAGTGGTACCTTCCTGGCTCTCTTGGGCTGTTGGGGGGGGGGGGGGGGGGGTGGTGTTGAGCACCAACATGTGGATGTGTTCAACCTCTTTGTCCTTATTAGCTGTTTCACTTTTGAATTGCTTATGGAACTGGGTGGGATCTGATGGATGTTGCTGCTGTTTGGTTATAATCTTTTCTATAAGCATGTACTTTCAATTATTTGTTTATGGTTGTGAATCCCTAGTTTCTTTTGGTAGTGATTATGTTGTTAATGTCACACTGAAGGCACGAGAGAAGTTTCTAGCACTGAAAAAAGGCACAAAAACTGATGTAGCCAGTACCTTGGAGGAGGTGTGGTGTATCATCTCTTTATCCCTTTCTTGGGTATTTGTATATACAGTAATGGACCAGTATCTTTCTATCTTTATGCTAACGTAGTGTTGCTTTATGCTAGGAGCTCCATAATGCTAGGTCTTCTTTCGAGCAATCCCGCTTTAATCTTGTAAGTACAGCAAATCAGCTTGTGTGTCTTTAATTATCACTAGAAATGATGTTTGCTACTGAACTCCTATATCTTTTTTAGCACATGGCTTCTTATGGATCTTCCTCTGTCTAGGTAACCACCCTTTCCAATGTTGAAGCGAAAAAGAGATTTGAGTTTTTGGAAGCTGTCAGTGGCACAATGGATGCACATCTTCGCTACTTCAAACAGGTTTATAGAATCTTGGGTTGTGTCTTCTTGTGATTTTTTGTCTTAGCAATGTCAATTATTAGCCATTTTATGTGTAGGGGTATGAATTATTGCATCAAATGGAGCCGTATATAAACCAGGTTTGTCATCATGTTTTTTGTTCTAATTGCCCTTGAATTTGTTCACATATGTACTTTCCATGGAATATTACTGGCTCAGAGAAAATGTTAATTTGCTCAATCCTTTGTTACTGAGAGTTAGATCGGAAGGTGTATAAAGAAACAACAGTGGAGGGTCACTGTTGTTGCTTGATGAAAGTAATCAATGTGGATTAACTGGATGAAAGTAGAAGTTCTGCTATCTTGTTGTTTGAGATATTGAATGCGTGAATAAGACTGGAATGGCAAGGATGATGAAATTTGGCTTGTTTCTCTTATTTTGTGTGTACTAGCATCTTCAGATGAGTGGGGACTTGCAGAAATATTCTTTTTGGAACCTTGAACAGTGAGACAGATTTATTGTTACTGTTACGGGCTAACATAATGTCTGTTGGGCATTTACGAGCATCTAATACAGCTGTCTATCTAGCAAACTTTATTGCCTTGGTAGAAAAATAATAGACCTCTGAACATCTGAATGTGGGTTAGTGTCTCAGTTAGTTGCTATATAGTACTTAATTGTTAGCCTGCAGTCTAACTATCGTGCTTTCAGGCTCTACTTAAAGCAACCAGAATTTTCACCTCTTATATGTTTCAGGTTTTGACTTATGCTCAACAATCAAGAGAGAGGTCCAATTATGAGCAAGCTGCCTTGAATGAAAAGATGCAAGAATACAAGAGGCAGGTGGATCGTGAGAGTAGATTGTCTTCTAATGGCTCCAATGGATCCCCCAATGGTGATGGTCTACATGCCATTGGTAGAAGTTCTCATAAAATGATAGAGGCGGTTATGCAATCTGCTGCAAGGGAAAGGTATTGTATCTTGTACCTTACTTGGTTAGAGTTGTTTTTTAATTGTACCTTGTTTTGAACTCTGAGGCCAAATTTCAGGTGCAAACCATTCGGCAAGGTTATCTATCAAAACGTTCATCAAACTTGAGAGGAGACTGGAAAAGAAGATTTTTCGTTCTTGACAGCCGAGGCATGTTGTATTACTACCGCAAACAGTGTAGCAAACCTTCTGTAAGTAATTTATTAAGGGTGAAGATATACTGAAATATCTCTATCGAGTTATCTTGAAGACTGATGCAGTAATTCATAAAAAAAACATTGATGCGCATTGCAGAGTTCTGGAAGTCAGCTTAATGGTCAGAGGAATAGCTCAGAGCTTGGATCTGGATTATTGAGCCGGTGGCTTTCTTCCCACCATCACGGAGGAGTTCATGACGAAAAATCTGTTGCTCATCATACTGTTAACCTCCTGACATCGACAATCAAAGTTGATGCAGACCAGTCGGATCTACGATTTTGCTTCAGGATCATATCACCAACAAAGAACTACACTTTGCAGGTATGGATGATGAAGCTTCAGTTTGATACTAGAGTACCATGTTATGCTTCAGCTAGATGGTGAAATGATCTGCCACATAAGTGTAATGTCTGCATATAGTAAGGGAAATGGTTTGTATTTTGACAATGGATCCCTTATATCATTTTTGTCAGTGCAGGCCGAGAGTGCACTGGATCAAATGGATTGGATTGAGAAGATAACTGGAGTTATCGCGGCGCTGCTGAGCTCACAAGCTCCTGACAGGGTAATGATATATTATGATTCCTGATCAATTTATTTTGACTATTATATTTGTAAGGTGATTCTAGTCAATTGCATTCAGTGCTTTCCTGCTAGTCCAATTGGAAGTGGTCATCATCGCTCAGCAAGCGAGAGCAGTTCATATGAAAGTACCGATTTTGACCACCCTGTGGTTGATGAATATCCATCCGAGAGAAGCCATTCTGGTGCTCAGTTTGAACGACAAATGAGAAGTTCACAGCAGCAACGAATATGTGTTGAGAAGCCAATTGATTTGTTGCGAAGAGTCTGTGGAAATGATAGATGTGCTGATTGTGGTTCCCCTGAACCAGATTGGGCATCCCTAAATCTTGGTATCCTTGTGTGTATTGAGTGTTCAGGCGTTCATCGAAACCTTGGTGTACACATATCTAAGGTATGCTATTTTATTTTCACCACTTGAGAGTTCAGAGTTTTTCCATATAATCATATATTGTTCAATCTTCACCACATGCATCTTTAATTACATCACGTTAATGATGTTATAGACCAGGAGAAGCAAAGGTATAAATTTTCACAATGAAAAAAATGACTCATTTTTAAATACCATCGCCCATAGATGATATTCACAAATGTCTCAACAGACATGCTATTTGAAATATATATGCATCCAAACCAAACATGCTATTTGCGTACATTTATCAACAACCTCTCTACTAAATATAGGATGACCTCTAAATAAATAAGGAATATTGTGAAGATATTCTCAACAGTATTCTAATTTCTTCTTCTTTTACTTTCCTTGAAATCCAAGTGCGTTTTTTGTTTTTGTTTGGACATTTTGCAGGTAAGGTCTCTTACACTTGATGTTAAAGTGTGGGAACCTTCTGTTATAAGTTTGTTTCAATCTCTAGGAAATGCGTTTTCAAACTCAGTTTGGGAGGAGTTATTGCAATCAAGAAGTTGCTTCCAGGCTGATGTCATATCTTCAGGGTAATGTTCATATCTGATTATAGTTAAGAGATCTTAGCTGTGTTATCTGCATTTTTCGAGTATTTGCTTACCTCATTCTATTTTCTGATGGTAAAGCTCATATAAATCTGCTAAACCACAACTGCTTTTCCTTGGGAAACCCAATCCTGCTGATTCTATATCCGTGAAGGAGAAGTTCATCCATGCAAAGGTATTCTATCCAAACTTTACTCAAGCTTATAGCATGAATTTGCTACTTTGATCAGCAGTTTATTGCATGTCATTTTAATTGGATGTAGATATGTTGTGCCTACTAATATTGATGGACTTTTCTTTCATATCTTTTATTCTTTCTCACTTCATTTGGCATCAAATCTGCATGCCTGTTTCATGGGATCTTGCCTATCGGTTTTGTGACTGGGTTCTAGTTTATTTATTTCAATCATTCGTCGAAAGCCCTTGTATTTGATCTGGAGAAGTCCTGTACGTTTGGAGAAAACTAACATTATTACATCTGATCTGACAAGTAGCGAGTATTGTCAAATATTGCAACTGCATACGGTTGGATCTTATTATTGAGAATAGAACATTGTACATTTATGTAGGCTATGGCAGTTATTGTATAAAATCCTAATCACTCATTAGTTAAGTTTCTGTTAAGAATTTCCACCTAAATAGGCTCCTTAATTAATTGTACAGACATGTTCTCTGAGAGAGATAAAATTATAAGCAGATAGATGCCCAACTTGTAACTTCTATGCTACTGATTAGCATCGCATAATAGTGCTTTCATGGTCGACTGTTGTAGAGCATATTATGTTCAATCTGTAAAGGATTTGTTCAACTCTGCATGTGGATGGATTTTGAAATTCCAGGACTGATTTCTTGCCTGTGATTTTAGTATGCGGAAAAGCTTTTATTCGGAAACCAAGGGAGAATCATGTCCTCAATCAGTGGCTCAGCAGATGTGGGAAGGTGTTCGTGCTAACGACAAGAAGGCTTTGTACCGTCTTATTGTTAATCATGAAGTAGATGTGAATATCGTATATGACCAAGCAACAGTTAGCCCTTCACTAACACTCGCTAAAGCGATGCTATTGCAAGAGCAAAAGGGTGTAGGGAATTCAATGGATAGGTCCTCTAGTGGCAGTAACTGTATGAACTTGGTTGGAACAAATAATGAAGGGGAAATGTTGAATGATCAAGATGGTTGCACACTGCTTCATCTGGCTTGCGAAACTGCTGACATTGGGATGCTTGAGCTTCTACTACAATACGGGGCAAACGTTAATTCAAGGGATTCAAGAGGTCGGACACCGCTCCATTGGTGTACTACCAGAGGGAGAGCTTCTTTTGCTAAACTACTCCTGTCAAGGTAAAATTCTGATTGCCTCAAAATATAAATATGTAGACATCCATCTTGAATGCGTAATTGATAAAAAGAATCCTGAATAAAATTTTGCAGGGGGGCGAATCGTGGGGCTGTCAATGGGGAAGGAAAAACTTCCCTGGAGGTGGGGGTAGACTGCAATGTAGTTGAGAATGAGATATTAGAGATGTTATCCGACTCAAATGGATGATTGATTTGGGTGTTATTGCTTAATTCCTTGTATAGTATGTCATTATGTAAGCTGGCAGAGAGAAGAATGTAGTGTGTTTGTGATGTTATTACCTCCTTGTGTTTCCTTCTACATCTCATTGCTTCTTTTTTTTTTTTTTTTTTCTTTTTTCTGGTTGGCTTGGAACCCCGGGTTGTAACTTGTATGTATGATAGAGGGCGGCTGGTGGAGGCAGCTGCACATTGTGTTTTTTGGTGTGTACATTATTATTATTATTAGTAGTAGTATTTATTCTTGTTATTTGGGTTAGTGGAGTTTCTATTGTTGTAGCTTTCTGTTAATCGGGGAAAAAAAATTAGTTGAAAGCAGCCACTTGCCTATTTTACTATTGTTTATCTTTTCGGTTGCTGGTTTGCTATTGAATGTTAGATATAAAGTGGTGGTATGATGTGGATAATGGGACCAGATGGCGCCGAAGGGAAAGTCTGGAAGTCACATGGCATCCTTTCCTCTCGTATCTATCCACACAGCTGATTGCTTAGCTCACCACCACCGACACTTACCACATGTACAGCTGAATCTTCTCTATCTCTCCCTCTAGTAGTTCTGAAGAAGAAGAAGAATAAGGAGCACCACCACCCTTTAAAGCTTCAGCAGCCAACTCCCTTCAGGTTTGGCTCCTTTCTCCCCCCACCTCGGTTCTTTACCTTCCTTCCTTTGTGGTCAAGAATAATTGTTTTCTTTCCCTGCTTCCAATCTCTCTCTTTGAACTTAGCCAATTTGATGGAAGAAGAAGCAAAATCCTCTGGATATGGGAAGCCTCCTTGGATTTTTAAAGGCAGGCATGCATCTCTTCCGATTTCTCTCTATGCTTACTTTTGCTTTTTCACTCCATGTCTCATACTTGTCTGCTTTCCTCTCTTTTCGTTTACGAACCCACCACCATGTTATCCCAATTTCAGTGCCTTATACCAGCTTCATCTTGTTAAGGCAGACACCGCTCGAGCATTTGTTCCCAAGGACTCCAGACTAGTTGAAGCTTTTGGGTAAAACTGTCATCTCTTGATTATCTCCATCAGCTTCAAGCGTGCTAAGATAATTGTGTTGATTTCCCAATGTCTTACTTCAAGCTTTCTCCCGCCCCGCCTTACAGATATACTTTAGGTGGGTTCTTCCTCGCAAACTATGAAGATAGCCCTGCCGGCTCTTTTGATGAGGTTTCTGTTTATCTCATCTTTCCACTTGTTTGCCCTTCTCTTAGTAAGTTAATATATAAATTAGATATTGTAATGCCGACATTAGTAAATAAAAAAATCTAACGAAAGCATCAAACTGTAATTAGTTATTCGCTACTCCAATCCAATCTTATGAATTAAGAACATGCAGTAACAGTAGCCGGTTGGTTTCTCCGCAGCTGGTTGTGATCGCGGGAATTGTGTGGAACCCACCAACATCTTGCGCGTATGTACTACTTGCTACCCAATTACTCTCTCTTTTCCTGTTGCTTTCTATTGATTATTCGATGGTGATGATTTCATTTCCGCAATGAAACACAAGTCCCTTTTAACAAGTGGGATAAAGTTATCCTAGGGCAGTTGAATCGTGTTCTTGATAGCTATCAGATTAGTTTTTGAGCGCTACCCTGTTTGCTATCCTGTGACTACTTCTTGAACTCTTATGGACATATTTTACTCACTACTTCAAGTCGTGCCTTTAGGCTAGTTGAGTAAGTTGGGTTTGTCTTTTGGACTGAGGGACTTCGAGGTTCATGGTATCTCTACTGGAATTAAGACACCTGAATTTATACGTACTGGGCCTTGAAAGCTCTTCTAATTTTTATCAGACTGCTGCTTTAAATATTTGAAGTGCCTAGAGAAACTTGTCTGCCCAACTGTGCGTTTTAAATTATAAGTTGCATGTATCAACAGATGGGCGGCCAGGGTTCTTGTTAGCAGTGAAGATGCTTGTCATCATGGACGAAAGGTGGGTGGCCTCAGCAATTCATTGAACATGGTTGTTTGAGGCTGGAACAGCTAATGAAGTGAATTTAGGTGCTTCTGACCATATTTGCTTCATTTCTGTTTCCAATTGCAGGAAGTGGGTCTCCCAAGTCACGTTGCCAAGTTCTCAAAGGTAAATACTTTAATTAGAGAGGTATTGAAGCTTGCACTCACTGTGTTGAAAAGCTTGGTCTTCTCCTCGTACAGTGTTCAGGACACCTGTTTTTTTTATCACTCTTATTTCGCAATGTATATTATCTACTTAATTGGCAGTGAATAATTCTTAAACAGAGGACGATGGCAGTTCCAGTAAACCAAAAAAGTAGAGACCGTAGCTTCCTAAGCTTGATTGGCTTTGGTGCTTCTGTCTCTCCTTTAGCAGATTGCTTGGATGTTCAAGTCACTGAAGTGGCAGGTCAATCACGAACTAATATCTGTAATATCAGCCTCACAAGTCTTGGTAAGTTCATCTCTTTATAAAGCTGGTTGTCTTCGAAGCTCAGTCACATTAGTTTCTTTATAAATATTCTGGACGGTGAGACAAGCATGTTCATTGCAGTTCCGGGGATAAAAGTGGACCAGTCGATATGGCCGATGATGACGTTATCACTACCGAGTTTCAGGTGCGGGAAACAAAAACATAGAGTGTTGATTAATTTTTGGGCTGAGTAAAATTCTAATATATTGTAACGTTAACCCAACCTGCATCCTTATAAGAAGTGAGCTCATTAGCTATTACTGATTCTGTTACTGTTACAGTGGCCGAACAGAGTACAATCCAAACCTATTGAAGTATAGTTGCAACCTTAAATGCAGGTAAGGCATGTTTTATTTGTTTTTTTTTTTTTTGGATGAAGCTTCAACTTAATAAGTGGAATGGGTTATGGGTACAAACTCGCTGGTTTGTGTTGAGAAACTGAAATCTGTTGTAATGTGGGCAGGATAAGGCCAGTGAAACCAGCTACAGCATATCCATAAGAATGCAAGATTGGGAAGAAGCCGAGGCGGAGGCGGAGGCGGCAGATAAGAAGCCCAATCTAACTCAATCTATTCTATTATCTACGCCCATTCTAGCTTTGGAATTCAGTTCACTCGAAATGAAGGTTGGGGCCCCAATTGTAGTCTCTGACTTGTCTAAGAAAAGTAACTCCTGTGGGTCGTCGTTAGATGTTGCTTGAACATGTACTTGCTGCTGCATGTTGTTAGTGTCATGTATTTTTTTACAAAATTTCGAGATTTTCTAAAAATTTCGTTATAAAATGCCTAAATTTTCTCTAAATTTCGAGGTCAAACGTGTTTGGAAAGATATTTCAGACAGTTTGCTACCATTAGAAATAATATTAGACATTTTGAGTTTTTTCTAATTTTTCAGAGACTAAACCATCAATGAAATGGCTAAAAACTGAAAATTGCAGCATTTGACTTAAATGCATAGATTTTCTCCAATTTTCGAGAATAAACGTGATTTGGAAGATATTTCTGATAGTTTACTACCATCTAAGAGAATATTAATCATTTTGAATTTTTTTCCAATTTTTCAAAGGCTAACCATCACCAAAATGGCAAAAAAATTGAACATGCGGCATTTTTGCTTAAATGCATAAATTTTTTTTAATTTTTTAGGTTAAATGTGATTGGAAAGATATTTAAGACATTTATCACTAGTTTTGGACTCAAAATTTGAAGGAAATCTAGGCGTTTAAGCCAAAATACCGTAATTTTCAATAATTGGCCATTTCGGTGATGGTTAGCCTATGAAAAATTGGAAAAAACTCAAAATGGCCAATACTCTCATAGATGGTAGTAAAATGTCTAAATATATGCCCACACAGTTTGGCCTCAAAATTTGAAGGAAATCTATGCATTTAAGTCATAATACCCAATTTTCAGTTTTTGGCCATTTCAGTGATGGTTAGCATATGAAAAATTGAAAACAACTCAAAATGGCCAATACTCTCCTAGATGGTAGTAAAATGTTGAAATATATGCCCACACAGTTTTGGCCTCAAAATTTGAAGGAAATCTAGGCGTTTAAGCCAAAATACCGCAATCTTTTAGTTTTGGCCATTTCGGTGATGGTTAGCCTATAAAAAATTGAAAAAACTCAAAATGGCCAATACTCTCCTAGATGGTAGTAAAATGTTGAAATATATGCCCACACAGTTTTGGCCTCGAAATTTGAAGGAAATCTAGGCGTTTAAGCCATAATACCGTAATTTTCAGTTTTTGGCCATTTCAGTGATGGTTAGCCTATGAAAATTGGAAAAAACTCAAAATGGCCAATACTCTACTAGAATGGTAGTAAAATGTATCGAAATATATGCCCACACAGTTTTGGCCTCAAAATTTGAAGGAAATCTAGGCGTTTAAGCCAAATACCGCAATCTTCAATAATTGGCCATTTCGGTGATGGTTAGCCTATGAAAAATTGGAAAAAACTCAAAATGGCCAATACTCTCATAGATGGTAGTAAAATGTCTAAAATATATGCCCACACAGTTTTGGCCTCAAATTTGAAGGAAATCTATGCATTTAAGCCATAATACCGCAATTTTCAGTTTTTGGCCATTTCAGTGATGGTTAGCCTATGAAAAATTGGAAAAAAACTCAAAATGGCCAATACCCCCTAGATGGTAGTAAATGTATGAAATATATGCCCACACAGTTTTGGCCTCAAAATTTGAAGGAAATCTAGGCGTTTAAGCCAAATACCGAATTTTCAGTTTTTGGCCATTTCGGTGATGGTTAGCCTATGAAAAATTGGAAAAAACCAAAATGGCCAACAAGTAATTTAACATTGCAATTAAGATAGCTTAAAATATATTTATTTCCTTTACAAAAAGAAAAAAAATGCAATACTTATGAGTAATGAAAAAATCTCACATTTTGGCTCAAATTGAAGAATCTAGCTTTAAGCATACGATTAATTGCCATTTCGTATTTAGCCATGAAAATGAAAAAACAAATGGCAAACTCTCTGATGTAGTAATGTTAAATTATCCCAACAGTTTGCTCAAATTTGAAGAAATCTAGCTTAAGCATAATACCATTTTCTTTGCCATTTCGTGATGTTAGCTATAAAATTGAAAAAAAAATGCCAATCTCCTATTTAAATGATGAAAATATGCCAATTTTGGCCTCAAATTTGAAGAAATCTAGCTTTAAGCCAATACCGAATTATTTGGCCATTTCGTAGTTAGCATAAAAATGAAAACAAAGGCAACTAGTGGAGTAAAATTGAATAATCCCAACAGTTGCCTCAAATTTGAAGAAATCTAGTTAACTAATACCGAATTTTAGTTTGCCATTTCGTGATGTAGCCATGAAAAATTGAAAACTAAATGCCAATCCTCTAATGTAGAAATGTGAAATATATGCCACACATTTTGCTCAATTTGAGGAAATCTAGCGTTTAACCAATACCGAATTAATTTGGCCATTGGTGATGGTTAGCCTATGAAAAATTGGAAAAAACTAAAATGCCAAAACTCTCCTAGATGGTAGTAAAATGTCTGAAATATATGCCCATACAGTTTTGGCCTCGAAATTTGAAGGAATCTAGGCGTTTAAACCATAATACCGCAATTTTTAGTTTTTGGCCATTTCGTGATGGTTAGCCTATGAAAAATTGGAAAAAACTCAAATGGCAATACTCTCCTAGATGGTAGTAAAATGTATGAAATATATGCCCACACATATTTGGACTCAAAATTTGAATGAAATCTAGGCGTTTAAGCCAAAATACCGCAATTTCAATAATTGGCCATTTCGGTGATGGTTAGCCTATGAAAAATTGGAAAAAACTCAAAATGGCCAATACTCTCATAGATGGTAGTAAAATGTCTAAAATATATGCCCACACAGTTTTGGCCTCGAAATTTGAAGGAAATCTATGCATTTAAGCCATAATACCGCAATTTTCAGTTTTTGGCCATTTCAGTGATGGTTAGCATATGAAAAATTGAAAACAACTCAAAATGGCCAATACTCTCCTAGATGGTAGTAAAATGTATGAAATATATGCCCACACAGTTTTGGACTCAAAATTTGAAGGAAATCTAGGCGTTTAAGCCAAAATACCGCAATCTTCAATAATTGGCCATTTCGGTGATGGTTAGCCATGAAAAATTGGAAAAAACTCAAAATGGCCAATACTCTCATAGATGGTAGTAAAATGTCTAAAATATATGCCCACACAGTTTTGGCCTCGAAATTTGAAGGAAATCTATGCATTAAGCCATAATACCGCAATTTTCAGTTTTTGGCCATTTCAGTGATGGTTAGCCTATGAAAATTGAAAAAACTCAAAACGGGCAATACCTCCTAGATGGTTGTCAAATGTATGAAATATATGCCCACACAGTTTTGGCCTCAAATTTGAAGGAAATCTAGGCGTTTAAGCCCAATACCGAATTTTCATGATGGTTAGCCTATAAATGAAAAACAAGCAACCTAGTGTAAAGTTAATATCCACATTGCCTCAATTGAAGAAATCTACTTAACAATACAATTCATTTGCCATTCGTGATGTTACTATAAAATTAAAAACAAAAGGCCATACCCATGGAGTAAGTAATAACACACATTGGCTCAATTTGAAGAAATCTAGCTTAAGCCAAAACAATTTATTGCCATTTCGGGAGTAGCAAAAAATTGAAATCAAAATGGCCAATACCTAAGGTATAATTAATATCCACACATTTGCTCAATTAAGAAATCAGCTTTAAGCAATACCGCATTATTGGCCATTCGTGTGTTAGCCATGAAATGGAAAAACTAAGCATACCCCTAGAGGAGTAATGAAATATTCCCAACTTGCTCAATTTGAAGAACTAGCTTAACCAATACCATTATTGGCATTCGGATGTTACTTGAAATTGAAAAAAAATGCCAATACTCTCTAGATTATAAATGTAATATATGCCACATTTGCTCAAATTTGAAGAAATCAGCTTTAGCCAATACCGCAATTATTGGCCTCGGTGTACTATGAAAATAAAACTAAATGCATTCTCGGTATAAATGTAATATCCATTTGGCTCAATTGAAGAAACTGCTTAGCCAAACCCAATTATTGGCATTGCCTCGATTGCATGAAGAAACTCATTCATCCATGGGATAAAATAACCATGCCTAAGTATAATATAAATAACCCACAGTTTGGCCATTAGGTAGCTAAAAAACTCAAATTCTGATGTAGTAAAATGAAAAATCAACAATTTGCATAATTATAAATTAATTTGCCCAATTCCCAATTTAAAATCCATCTTTAAGCCTATAACAATTAATTTGGCAATAGTAAGGTAGAAAATGGAAAATAATGCAACTTTTGGGTAAATTAGAATTATGCCAAGTTTGCCCGAATTTATTGGCTTAGTAATCGTATTAATTGGCCTAAGTGGTACCTAATGGAAAAACAAAATATATCCCTGAAAATTAGGAAATTATTACAAAAGCCAAATTGGCATTGGTTTGCAAATAAAAATTATAACCATGGATTCCTTAAATGAAATAAAATAATCCCAGATTGCAATTAAAAACTAGCAGTTGCCCAAATTTAGTATGGCTTGGTAACTATGAATCATTGGATCTATAAAAGAAATAAAATATTCCAAGTTTGACAAAATTAGCAACTGTCCAAAATAGAATCTAATTGCCATTTGTAGGATGTTAGCCTATGAAAAATTGGAAAAACTAAATGAAACTCAAAAGTAAATGCAATAGTTAAATGCCCACATTTGGCCCAAATTAAGGAAATCTATTAATTAACCTAATCTTTGCCAATGTTCATTTGCATTGACAATTCGAGCTACATAATATAAAATCAAAGATACATTCCTAATGGTGAAATGTTAAATAAATGCCCACAATTTGGCTAATTAAGGAAATCAGTTTAATACCAATCGCTTTGGTATTTAGGTGATGGACTATGAAAAAATTGGAAAAAAACGTAACATCCAATTGAAATTTTGAAATTATGCACAAATTGGCCAAAATTTGAAGAAATCTGCTTAACCTATACCTTATTTCCTTTTGGTTCGTTATGAAGTGAAAATAAAAAATCAAATGCCAATATAATGATAAAATAGACAA